>JAODIE010021063.1:24162-46421 GCA_027575565.1 Diploeciton nevermanni
AGTAGTTTTCCCGATATTCTGGAAAACGCAAGAGTTGAGAATAGGACGATGAAACAATGCTAGTATTTATTATTTACCTTTAATTTGAGGCTGAGGTTTGTATTGAAATAGATTTGTTAATATTATTATTAATAATTAATTAATTAAAATTAATAAAAAATTAATTAATATTTGTTAATATGAACTACAGTTATGAAAACTATAGTTAGTTTGTTGCTATTATTTGCAAAGATATAGAGCATTTTCTGAAATATGGAAATTTTAAATTTAAAATGATAAGATTTGATAATTTACCTAGTTTCATTTAAACCACAGCTAGGAGAGCTTTCATGTTTTGCATTTATATTACCAGATAAACAAACTATACTTGTACTTAATTTCATGTTTGTACTAGTTTTCTTATAAAAGTTATAACACTCTAAATTATCAGTACTTTTTCTATGTTAATATGAAGACCTCCTTTTTATATTGACGTTTAAGGAATGATTTTCATCAACGTGGTGGTACCGAAATTATTATTTTTTGGTAATTTTTTAACGCTAATAATTGGAACAATTTTTGAGCATTTGGTGAAATTGGTATTAATATCACAAATGTTAAAGGGTTTCTTCTAACAAATTAAAATAGTATCTATAAATTTATGACATTTTACTCTGTATCTTGTAAACTAATACTAAGACAATCTTAACACTTTTGTATAATAATCTCAGATAACTTATTAATCTAGGTAGAAATAATCCTTATCTTGGGATATTTCCTTCCAGAGTTATCGACCACCAAAATGCAACCCTTCTCACACTCCAAACCAACTGTGTCTCGTCCTCCTGATGAGATTTGATTAACTTTCCGCAATGACTCCCTGCTGCATATCACTGCTAATCACTGCATGGTCCCCGCGCCGCAGATGTCATTGCGCTGACGTCCAGCGCGCTTGTTTACTCATCAAAATGCATTAGCCGAGTCACGTCCGTATTGTGAGTTTCGATTAGTTTCGGACAATATCGAACGGCCCTGGCTGCATATTGATTTTCGCATTATCCTGTCAAGATGTCATCTAGATTTGCCGCCGTCGCCGAAATAGTTGATTGCCTCGATTGCATTAGGGAGATGGCGTCGATCACAATCCAGTCTTCGGATGAAGAAGTCACGCGAAAGGAATCAAGATGGCGGCGGCGAAAATAAACGTAATTTTGTTATTACTTCGCTGATAATGGCTTAATGCATAATTAACGACGGCGTCGGAATGTCGGGCGTTGGAGTGGCCGGAATCGAATTAACGTTCGGCGCCAGGACGGGCGCGTCCTTCCGCGAGGACGACGCGCGCACACGCTGCGTCTGCAAACATTGACAGACGTGTAACCTAAGGAAATCTTTGGGATAATCATTTCCTTCGAATACACAGGTTAATCTAAGGGGATAATTTAATAGGACAACTGATTATTTACTGTTATTAATTTTTTTTAACTGGAGTCCTAATGGTGGAAGAAAAAGGGCTAGAAGTTGATTGCTGGCACAAGCAAATTGTCACATTTGTAATTTTTCTTCTACATATAATCAATATTGAGGTGTCTTTGGAGTTTTTCCAACATTTTTTCGTCTTGTGTATGTCCTGAGATTATCCTTGTTTTGCAGTATGGTGCGATTACATCTTCACTAACGAACAGTGTCGTAATGGTACGAGTGGCGTTTTTCTAGATTGCCAAAGTGTGTCTTGATAGGAAAAGTTTGGCATCGCGTGTCGCTTTCATCTGGGTTTTATTATGTCGCCGCTAATAGCGTATTATTTATATGAGAAATAGGAAGTATTGTATTACGAAAATTACTCAACCTTTATGGCTATGGCTATGCTATGTGTGCAGGTACTATTGCTTTGCTGGTGCTTGGCACTGGATGGTGGGTCAAATACGATTGGTATATTACTAATTACACGCAGGATAAATGTCATATCTTTTTAATACAGTGTGTTATGTTTAGAATTATTGAACACAGTGATAAACATGCCGTGTACTTGAACACCCTGTAATTTTTTATTGCTTAGAAGTAGAAGTATTGAATTATTACCAATTATTAAGACACAATTAATGTATATCATAAGTAAAGTTAGTATTTTTACTATTAATATTTTCGGAGGCATTGAGGAAAATGTAAGGTTGTGTTAATATAACATTTTGGAGGTTGTTTGGAAAACATTCTGTAACTTTGTTAGTAGTAACCAGTTTTTATTGCCGACTAAGATATTGATTAACAATAATGTTAAGGTACTTTGTTGGAAATTAAGTGTTTATTGCTGCAATAGTTTTCTAGTTGTTCACTGTTGAAGTTCAAGTTTTTTTTTTATTTGTTACAATCAATTAAATCTTGAGTTATTGCGGAACGTCTTTTATATTTCCGTCTAAAACAATTACTCAACTTTTATATTGAGAATGTTGATTGCTAATACAATAGTGCAATTAAAATAACATTTTCAATATTGGATCAATCAAAGGATTGGTTCTCTAGATTTTCTCATTTGAAACGCTACTTGTAAATTTTCCATGAATTCTTCTTTTTCATTTTTCCTGTTACTGTCATTAATCTAATCAACATTTTCGAAATATACACACCTCTAGACGAGTAGTAAAAACCGTTTGCGTCCCCAAAGCGTATCTCTGTAAGCGCGGAAATGTGAAAATGCGAAAATGTGGAAAATGTTATTTATGACTTTGGGGCTTTTTGTATTAACAGGACGCGCTGCCGGTTCGACCACACGCCGGCCACATGCACACAGCACTCCTCTATCCACTAGCCACCTCTCTGCCCACCACTGGGCGACCACTTTCGGCCTGCGGCCACTGCCCCACCGGCTTCTTGTTGTCCGCCGTGTATTAAGCATACATGTATTAATACACGCGCGTTTTAATTATTACCTAAGGGCCAGTGCATTTTCTCGACTCTCGACGCATGTTTACATTTTGTATCTTTTTCACCCATGCATACAGTGTGTTTGTGCAGTTTTTCTGGCAAGTTTTTAATGAGTGCACATGCTGGCAAAGTTGTTGCGTGGCAGCAAACAGTGCATTTTTACGTCACAGGGGCGGCATAGGCAGCGGCAACGACTCGGGATTGCAAAGCGACGCGTGAATAATGTTTTTATATTAATTAATTCACCTTGGAGGCACGCGCGATGAGCGGGTTCAACTTTGTTTACTCATTGAGAAAAATGTGTACGTAAATGTATTAATTTTTAATAAACACGTCAACAACTTTGTGGCCAGAGAATATCTATAACATATTACGGGAAATACTAGAATGTTAATTAATATTTTTCAGAGTCAAGCAATATTATTTAAAACACAGCATTTTTAACCTATTTGTTTTCGGAAAACATTTGTATCTCTGAAGATATTGATTTTATACTCTTGACATTTACGTCAATCATTAACCATCACAGTTATGAATTTCATGAGGAATGTTTAATTTATAGCTTCATTAGTTTCTCACATATTTACAATTAAAGTGACAGATAATTTTTAGTACAAACTATTGACTATCTTCTATTCAGTATCTTTCTAAATATAAATCGCTTTACATTGATATTTTTGGTATTGATTAACAATAATATTTCGGCATCTGTTTTATATTTTAATAATTCTAGTTTTAGTAGTTCTTCGGCTAATTGCCAACAAAACTTAACTTTTATATTTCTCAATAATTTTGAGTTTTTCTTGTAGAACATTTTTTGTATTTCTGCAAATATTTGATGACTGAATTAATGTACCTTAGTAATCTATTATAAATATTGTTAGGTTGATGTTTAAAATTGTCTAAAGTTTTCAAATGTAATGGAAAAGCAAGAACTTTGATTGATAGAAATTTCCAAAATTTCAATCATTCTTTACCCAAGATATGCGCCGAGTTTTCACAGCAGCAGAACCTTACCGATTTATATGTAAATTTAGTACAAACCAATTTACTACTACCAGTTTCGAACTGCAGGGCAGTCTCATCATTCAATAGCATCTCCTTTTCGCGCCACCATTTTGTAAATATCTCTCGCTGCAAATTAGTTATTCAAAATTTTTGTGAATCTCACAATTAAAACCCATGTGCTTTATTTTGTCGCGGAGAATTGGGTCGGAAGTTGTTGAAAGTTGAAAAACATGGTGAAAAGCTCGCCGGGTTTTTTTAATCGGCACGAGCAATGCGGAAATGCTTTTTGTGTTCGGCGGGCAATTAAAACCGCAAGTTTTATTTTCTTTTTCAGAAACAGGACGAAAAGTACGTTGCGACAAGAAAATCTAAGTGCCAACATGTTTTATGAGCCGGAGCGGAGTTTTTGAAAGCTTTTATTAGTGCGTAAAATTAACACATAGAAAGCTACATGGATTTTCTTATCGAGTGGATAAAGTTATTCCTAAAGCGGGTGAAAATTCTTACACACACCAAAAGTATGTTATGCGGTTATTTAGTAGGGTGCAGTGGCAACGAAGTAGTGTTGAATTTTCATGTCCTTGACGCATTATCCTTGATTTCTACTTGCGTGAGGGCTGCGACGTTCACGTACACATCGACGATTTGCTCCACACGCACGAATATTGCAAAAGCGGCTAGAATCACGGGTGGAAAGTGGAAAATTGTCTCCTGTGCGAGGATTTTGTGCGTTCGGTGGACACGCGCCAATAAAAAGCGGATCGATCGTGCTCTCGCCGCGCATAAAACACGCTTTTTTCACTTTTCATGCTCTGCCTCATTCTGATTGCGCATGTAGTTACAAATAATAGTTGTAAATTTATCAACCTCGACAACACGCACTTAAAAATTAGTACTCAAAAAACAGAAATATTTAATTGATAGTGCAATCTGTTTTTACAAATATATTTGTAACATTTTGTATATAAAAATTAATTTGATTTGCGATTTGATCTTATTTAATGTTTCGCACATTGTTTTCGGTGCGCAGAGCAGAATGGTGGATGCGCCGGGCATTAAAAGTCCGTAACGGCGCAAGGGATAAAGTGTTCGACAAGAGTTATTACCAACGAGGAGAATGACGCAGAATCAACGATAGTTACGCACGCACACAAATCTCACGACGTATGATGTGCTGCTGAGTGATTTTCGTTGGAAAATTGTGATTTTCTTATTAGGAAATTAGCTAATTTATATGGATTGCAACATGTATTAATTATATTAATTAATTAATTAATTATACCAACAAGCTTGAAAATAGTTTGAAACGTTTGTATTCTTATTACAGTGGAAAACTGCCGGCCAACTGTATTGGGGTGGAAATTTATAAAATAATCACGTTTGTAATTTTCCAATGCTAATTTGTGATACATATTCTGAACCCTGATTACATTCTGTGCTTTATAATGTATACGGCGTTTATAAACTCTGGTTTTTCTTTGATTAATGCCTTCGTAATATGGTAACATCAAAGTTGATGATAATTCAGCATTACGACTTTTCCTACAACGAGTTTTCTGTTTTTTTTTTACTACACTTGTATAACTGATAGAGGTTTAGTTGCATTTACACAATATTGAAGCTTGCATGTGGGAAAACGCAGTAGAGGATAAGGTAGCGCGCGTTAAGGCTATGCTTATGACTTGCTGTGGAAAATTGCAGATTTCTTTGCGAGCGTAACGCCGATTTTTATAAACTTAGCCTTAATGGAAAGCCACAAATGTTTTCTGTTCACTGGAACTTTTCAGCGTTTCAGACAACGTATGCGCTCGGCTAATAAACAACGCGTTAAACTCGAAACGGCGTAAAATTTGATTTAACGATTTTCCGCTTGTACGCTGCGGCGCGCGTGGTCAGCGAATTTCGGCTTGTTGTATGATAGTGGTTTACATTGAATTTGGTGATATCTGATGTGTATGGCTATTTATGCTTTTGTTTGTTGCAGATAGTTGAGTGTCTACGTGGGTGGTTTTCTCAAAAGCAGACAGTGGAAATCATTAGGATGGGGACCATAGTACATTTTGTCGGTTTTATGACCTTGGCAGCATTTGCATACGGTGAGTACCAAACCATATTATTCAAATAGAATTGAAATAGTAGAGAAATTAAATTTGATAGAAATTTTTACGCAACTTTGAATTTTCTTATTGGGAACGCTTGAATTTTAAAATGGGAGTTTCGAAACTACTTGCAAAATTTTGCTAACAAGTCAGGTTTTTCCTAAATATACCGGAAAACTTTTAAGGTTTTCTGCACCTCATAAAAGTTTTACTTTTCTACATTTTCAAATCGGTTTGTATCTTTTGAGATGGTTTCTTTGACTATAAAAAGAATGGGAATAATCTCAAAACATAAATAAGCAGAGTGTGTTCTTTCTGTCTACGCCGATCCGAAATCTGAATACTAAAAGCCATGCGAGAATCGGCAAATCAGAAACTCAACGCCGATAATGCATAGATTTGCCTTTCGCTGGCTTGTGCAACGATTTCTATCATTTTTCGCCAAACGTTCTTATTATTCTACGTGCGAGGCCTACACACGAGTTTTCCAGCTTTTCGCAGACCATTTCGCGCACTCGGAGATTGTAAAATAAAATCGCATCTCTTGCTCGCATTTTTCCGTCCACATGTCACCGGCCGCTTCTTGTATCGATGGCATAACTGAAAATCCGCACAAGTTGTACAAACGTTAAGAATGTTAAGAAGTTTTAGTTTTTGCAACTTTGGCGAGGAAAGTTATCAGTTGGAAAAGTAAGCGAGTGGTGACGGCGAAAAGGTTGTCTCGGACACCGTATGTAAACTACACTTGGGAAGTAATTTAACTGTTGAATAAGATTACACCAGACTTTATTTTACGGGTTGTTTGGTGATGGAAAAGCTTGGGTTTCCTTGGTGCAATCAAATGTTCATGTTTTCGTGCAGTTTAGAGGACACAACAAACGTTTTCGCACTGGAAAAAATGGAAATTTAATAAGGTTTTTTAATGAAAGTCTACAAAAAGTTAATTGCAAATTTTTAATGTGGGAATGTTCAAAAAAGTTGACTATAGTTTTTCTTTGGTTATTTGGGAAAGTTAATAAGAACCGCATTAACCAAAAATTTGTGTATTCATTTAATTTAATTATTATTTATTAAAGAAATTATAATCACAACTTAGATTATTTAATAGTTATTATAATTATTTAAATTTTATCTTAATCTCTAAGAGTTTTTCTTTAATCAGCTGGGAAATTGTCAATCAAACTTTAAAGACTACTTCAAATAAAATCGAAGCGAATGTAAATTTTCAATTCACAATAAACTCTCTTTGTCTCTAACTGAAAAGTTGAAACTGCTTTTGTTTACCCGGGAAAGTGTAGAAAATTCTTTGTTGGCACTAGTTTCCCGAGTTTCTTAACAGAAACCGAGTCTGGAACTTGAGTTTGAGTTCAGGGACAACAACACAAAGCGACATTCTTCAGCCATCCGTAGAAAAACGTGTGGCACATCCTGATCTAAAAGAAGGGAGTAAAACACGAATATCTAGTAATGGTAGTGGTAAGAAGACAGAAGGACGAATTCGATCGTTCATAAACCATAATCACTTGCGACGCTTGCCAAGGAAACATAGAGTCTTAATAACGTCTATAACTTTCCTGATTTTTTCTATTTTTTGCAACACTTGCATGGTGGTCTATTGTTTTTCTAAAATCTTTTCTGGCAGCGTCCACACGTTTGATGATTGCAGAAAAATAGAAAACTATGGTAGTTTTAGCATGAAGAAAATGTGATGTGCACGAATTAGGCACACGAACGGAAAATTTAAGGATGTATACAGAGAATAGAAACTATCCGAGAAGGCATTGTCCTTAAAGTCCTATGGGTCTGCTTTTTAGAGAGTTCTTTGCAGGACAAAGTCGCAAATCACGTAGCTTTTAACGTCCGTCCGCCCGGCCGTCTATTATATTTCGCGCTGCCGCAAATGACGTCGCCATATTTCTGGGACTCATAAAAACGTCCGCCCTGGGTTTTATATATCTGCGAGTGTGCTCTATACTTTTGCCATTGTCACGAAGCAAGCCGATCTACGATAAAAGTCATCAGATGCGAGCATATTTTTCTATTTTAAAGTTGAAGACAATTGAGCGAAATTAATATTAAAGCTTATTTACCACTGGCATGGATTTAATATTCTATCGATCATTTTGTATGTAATAAAGAGTTGATATTCATAGCATTGAAGGACAGATAATTTTTGGATCTAATGCAGTTTAGAGCGTATTTCTATCATTCTTAGTAGTCGAGTTATTAGCTGGGAAATTCACAATGACCCGTACGTATTCGGTTCTGTTGGTTACGTGGAAATTTGCTCATAACTCTTGCAATTCAATAGATATTTTTAATTTGAAAAATGCATTTTGTGATATGAAAGTGACTCTTTTGAATGGACATAATATAGTTTAGGTTTAAGATGGAGTGGATGGCTTCAGAGGTTGATTTATGAAGCATCTTTTTTGTGCATTCAAGAATTCTCATGAAAACTGTGATTTTCTACACAAATTTGCAATTAGCATACGTATCCCTAAAAATTAACAACTGTTAAAAATGGACTTGATCTCTATGTAAACTGGCATAATTTTGCTCTGCTTGTTTACATTTGGTACGCGCAAATTGGCGTTGAAATTGAAGTGCTTACAAGTTTTTTTTGGTTTGTTGCGACATTACTAGCCTAAAGAGTGTCGCGCCACTCTGTGCAAATTTAAAAAGGGTAATGAACCGACCTCTATTTATATCAAGCATCATTCAGCCAGGGTGCGCCTAAATAGGGGATCCTACCACTCTGAGCACCGCCATCTCCCTTCTACCCGCTTCTTTTCTAAACGCAAAACGAAAGGTATATACTGGTGTGTGATGTAGTTCGGGTTTGTCGAGGGGCTGTTTGGGGAAGCAGTGACGTCAACGTAACGAGGGTACGTCGCGACGCGGTTTTTAACGTCCCATTCGTCTCACTTGGCTGTGCAAGCCTCCACGACGCTTTTAAAAAGTGCGCCGATTTCATAATTAGGTCACTAAAAGCCCAAGCGCATTTCTCCCTTCCTGTAGTAGCAACGCAAAGCTTTTCGCGCTTTCCACGGCGATAATGCGAGGGTGCCAAGATGAATGATGGTTGCGAGTGCAAAGGATGCTATATGTTAACTAGGAACGCCTGATGGAAGTAGTGCATTTTTGCGGCTTTAAGTCTTGGTTTAGTTTTGGAGAAGTTGGGATAAACGGGGTTAGTGGCTCGGAAGCTTATCTAATCGGAAAGTTTTGCGGGGTGACAAAGTGCATTTGCAGACAAGATGCGTACGTCCGGCTTGGTCTGAGTTGAGGAGTATATAAGGGTGAAGGGCCAATCACTCTAAAGGATGAGAATATCAAAATTATTGTTCCTACCTTTAATTATTAGATCATTTCCTCGAATTTTTGTTTGGATTAAATTTTTTCTTTTATTGTAATTTGATAATTACCCTGCGATTATAAACAACTGAATTTTACAATAGTAAAAACAATATACATTTGTAATATTTTCCATGGTAATGCATACTTTCATCATTGTTTTTCTTTGCGTTAACAGCTGGAAAATTGGTTATTTGGAAATTCTTAATTTTGTATGTCGCATGGAAATCCGTTCATAATTCCTTCAATTTGAAAGATATCTACTAACTGAAAACTCCCTTTGATTCTCTGAAAACTACTCTTTCACATACTGCCAAATTAATCTACAGGGTGTTGTTTTAAATTGGTTAAATCCGTATCGAAAGTTCATTCACCGTTTGCTCTTTGTTCGACCGAACGCCCTGATTTTACGCAAACAAAACAAAAACACATAAAGGTTCATCCTAGCAGTTTGCTTTGCACACACACACACATACACACACACACGTTTACTACTGCTTGCCGCCTCCATCCGGCGCGGCTACCGAGCGTTGAGATTTAATCATCTTATAATCTCTGCTCTAATCTCCAATTACAAATACCTAATCCCTATTTGTTTCAATTTATTTTTGTTTGCGCGTCGCACAAAGCGAAGGGAAGCTCGGCGTGCATTTTTGAGCGCGCAGAATTTCTAGGAGGCGGCGAATCAATGGCGAAAAAGAAATGAATGCCTCGGCGAAGATTTATCAAAGCAGAAACGCTAATAGGCTTTTATTAAATCTCGTCGAGCGCGGCTTTCGGCTGAAGAATTCTGACTTGCGTGTTTTTATCAACTACAAGAAGGTATAGGAGCTATGAGGGTTGGGTAGAATTGATGAAAACCACGGTGCAATTGCTGCAAATTGCTGAGAAACAGCGGATTTATTTGTTATCATTTTGGACAAGAAAATAAAGATCAAGTTCTAGTTAGGGGTGGATTTCAAAAGGATACACCACGATAGGATATAAGTATTAGATATTAAATGCCGAGGAATTTAATTGACTATGATATATTATCATGATTGTTAATTTTTGTATGAATCGTGTTTAGTAATTAATTATGAATTGTTATAAATTTATTTACATATATTTTCAATTTGATAGATGATTGCTTAGAAAACAATAAGGAAATATTTTAGGAATGATTTGTACAGAATTTAATTGGTTTTTCAACTGTGTTCTATTGGTTTTGATAGGTTTACTACTTTAGTACTATTTTGTAGTTTTACAACAAATTGCATAGTTTTTAGATGTTTGACCTATATATATATATATATAGTTAAAAGGTGGATTTTATAGTGATAAAATTTGATGTGGGATGATTGTTATACATCAAATGATAGGGAATTTAATAAGGTAAAAGTTGTTATTAATTTGATAATATTTTGATTAAGGGTTGTTTAATTATGAGTTATTTTGTAAAGCAATGCATTTTAATGTTTCTTTTACTTTAAAATTAGTTATGTTGCATTAAATGAAGCATTCAGTATAATAATATAAAATGCATTCAATTGTGTATTTGATGGTTTTTACTTCACTTCGATATCCCTTACAGTTCTCGTGTAATCTATAATTTCCTAACAAAAAGTCAACATCTCTCTTTTCGCTGCGCGTTTCTGAGGGTTGTCTCTCTCAATCCTCGTCGTCAGCTGCGACATGCTAAGATGTGCCGACTAGGAATCGATAGCAATGCTGGGAAGCTTTATGCTGCCGCCCTCACTTACAACCCCCTGCGTCTAAGTGGCGTGCGTGTGGGGCCGAGACAAAGAGACTGACGTGGCGCGCACGGTCGGCGGCAATAATTTCATCCCCGCGATGCGCCAACAACCTGTGCGTCCATGGAAAACCGCTATCTACGTTTTGTAAACAGGCGGCAGCGAAGTGCCGAAGTTATCGAAGCGGAGGCTGAGAGGTGCGCACTATAAAGGTAGCGACGCAAATGGAAGGATTAGGTATATGTAATTGAGGATTAGCGGGCGGATTATAAAACGATTATAGTCGATGCCGACGGAGAGGTACACAACGAGGTGTTTTTGTTTCGATATTCACCCAAGGCTGGGTTGTGTAAATGGGACACGAACCTAAACATAATTAAATTGTTTGGGTTGAGAAAATTTATATTTACACAACATCTTGTATAAATATAACAATGAGTTTAGGTGTTTTTTAGAGAGGATAAATTTTGCTATTTACTGCTTGTCATTTAACAGTAATGGAATTACTTGTTTAAGCGTAATTTGTTTGTTAAGTTTAGAGTCACATATTGATCAAGCTGAAATGTGTTCAATGTTACAATACCGTTATTTGTGCAATACCTTGTATGGATAAATTAACCGTTTTGTTTCTATTCGAGGAGAACTAAGCTACGAGTAGATTGCAATTTAGAAGAATTTTTTATCTTTATTTATTGTCAACTTATCTGCTGGGAAACTAACTATTTAAATGCTAATGGTCATTTTTGCAATCTCATGGAAAACGTTCTATATCTCTTGCATTTTTAAATTTTTCAACCATACAAAAACTGTTACTTATTGTCCGAATTATCTACTAATGTATAGCACCCCTAATATTGATTCTTTTTATTCGAATTGTAAATAATTAATGCAACAATGCAATGCATGTTTGAAATTTAAATAAATTTTTTATTGTCTATTCCTAATTCCTTTGCGCCTTTGTTACATACGCGAAACTTGGTTTCACATCTTAAGACGTCGGCTCTGTATGCCGCCGCCTCCGAGATGCGGTTGTCGTCTGCCTGTCTCTGGCGCGCGTAGTCGTGTGGAGGTTTTGCAATAATTATGCGAGATGATTCTGAGAGAATACCATATTCGAAGATGCGCGGCAAAGACTCACCTACCGCCCCCAACCGCCGCCTTTGCCGGCTAATATTCTCCGCTGACGCGAAGCCGTAGCTCCGCATCTACATTCTGCGGTCGGCACATAACTATACCATTTGCTGGCGCGCCCTGTTGCTAATTACGAAGCCGGAGAAACGTCTTAAATAATCGACACCTCAATGCATTAAAATCCGCTGAAAAGCCATGCGCTGCTGGCTTAATGGCAAAAGGGATTGGGGCGGGCATGAAGGTGTCGGCGCACGTAGACGAAACTTGATTTAAATGCACAAAGCGTCTTTGCCAACGCTGCGAGCGCGCCCAAGTTTCAATGCCGACAACCCTACGTATATTAGACAAATTGTATTGTATATCATTATGGATGGGGCAAAGCCAACAGAGCAGGTGGAAATTCAAGGGCTAAATTCAATTATGCAAGTTTGAAAAGTCCAAAAATTGCATCAACTCATTTTCGACACGTCCTTCAAACACGTCTAACTTTAAGAGAAATTAAAATATTTAAGAAAACTAACTTGATTCAGAAAGTATATAATTTTCTCTACAATTTTCTTATGTAGACAATATACTAGGTGTAGTAAAATAAAATCACCTTTAAATTGCACATCACAAAGAAATCGTTTTATTCAACAACCCACTTTTAAATAAACAAACTACCAGAGAATAACACTACATTTTTTATTTCAACCTAGTTTAATTTTTCATGACTCTGCAGTAAGTTTTCCGCACGCACTTGATCTACGAACTGACAAATAAATGTCATGCGCATAAAACAAATAATAACTGTTCAAACACTAGCAATACTATAATTATAATTACACTACCCGGATGCCACATTTTCAAGCTTTTGTTTCGTATGTAACCGGTAATTGTACGCATATTTGGTGCAGAGTTATGCTCAAATTTCCCAACAATCTGCTCTCGCAGCAATGCTTTGCATTATCCATGGAAAAACATCATTTAGAGGCGAAAATCAACATCGGCAGTCTTGGTGGCACGTAATTATTAGAAACTTTGTGTGGAGGCGGCACATGCCCGGCACGGATCGAACGAATAAACATCGAGACGAACTCATGAATAATAATAATGCGGCCGACGCGCATTATTATCGACCTGTCGATATTGGAAAATATTTTATTTATTAGTCGAGGCTATATACAAGGAGGATTTGTT
The DNA here is from genome assembly GCA_027575565.1 of Diploeciton nevermanni. NCBI lineage: Eukaryota > Metazoa > Arthropoda > Insecta > Coleoptera > Staphylinidae > Diploeciton > Diploeciton nevermanni. The sequence continues at coordinate 37,571 of JAODIE010021063.1, forward strand.
TAACGTTTGGAGTTTTTAATCCTGTATAAAATTAATTAATGCGTCACAATTGTAGCATTTTCCGAAAGCGTGCGGATTGCATACGCATGCTACGCATAAACGAATTAATAAATAAATGCAGCACAAACGCATCGGAAAACACGCGCTCTCGATGCTCATGCTCAGCGGTTGATTGGCGGTGTACGTAAATCCAGTTCGTTTGCCGCATTTTCCGCGCGCGCATTGTATAGCAATAATCATCCCGCATTGACGTAGGACACGCAGCCGGGAGAGGTTTTTCATCCAATTAATAGGCAAACAATTCGGTAATTTTATTTGCACGGTGCGCTTATTTGTTGGCATATTGTTTATTCAGACGAGTGAGAGAAGGGAGAGACGGAGAGAGAACGTTTTTGAACAAATTAAGGCGATTTTTCCCCTTTTACGCAACGCCTTGTATAATGTAATTATTATCACAGATCACACCGAATTTGTTTAGATGTCGAGACGTGTGCAAATATTGACTGACGTAATGATTTTTAATATTTAGTTTTTAATGTTTGAAATTGGATTTTATGACGTTCTTCATTATTCATGTTTAGGTTATGATTTTGCGCGGAGTGGGGGTGGATGAGAGAAATTGATGGGTGATTTTGATTGGAGATATAATTGGCTTTCAATATTTGTTTAATTTTAATTATAGCGCTAAAGGGTTGAAAAATTATTGCGATTTTAAATAGTAAATGACAGTTATGAGGTATTTGAAATATGAATATTTCGGGAAATTTGCTTATAATTACCGTAGAAGTAATTGTAGCTAAAATATTAATAAGTATTTTGATAGATGAATTAATGGGCTTTAAAAATTTTTCTAATTAAATTTTTTAAGACAATTATATAAAAAGTTATTGCATATTTAGGATAATAATACTTGGACCAATTCATGATTATTTCGGGAAATTGCTTTTTATCTTCCATACCAATTAATTGATTTGAACTTTTTAAACAGCATCGTATTTATAAATAAATTTCCTTCTTATCTGTTTCTAGAAAATTGTGTGGCAAGTAACAGTTAATGAAAAATCATTTGTGAGAGTTTGTTGGCATGTTTGTTTAAAGTAAAGATTTTTTTCTATTACTGCATTTGTGTGCATTTTATTCAACGCCGATTGAGGTTTTGGGTGGTGCCGGTGGCGTTTTTGGCGGTCGTTGCACGCACTCGTCTCTGCTGCTGTGCGGAGGGATGCGCGGCGGCGGTAGTGGTGCGCCACCGCCGGCGAGAGAGGATCGATACCCGAAATGGCCCAACCCCGACCACGCTCTCAGCCACGCCGCGTGTGCTTTTCCAAATCGTTTCAAAACGCAAAAAAATTTCTTTTTACTGAATGAATTTTTTAAATTTCCTTTTGTTTAAAGTTAGTTCAGTGAGTTATTCTTCTACATGACAAAGGCTTGAGAAGGGATGAGATTTTGTAGTTATATTATTGGTATAATTAAGGGTAGTGTTGAGTGAAGGGATTGCTGCATAGCGGATCCTACAGGCATCGTCAACGGATGTCAGCTGTGTCGTCTGAGACGGATTCTCAATTAGATACATACTTTGCTTATGCTGGCTTTTCCCGTCAATCGAGCGTGCGACATCTGCTTCGTTTTGTCCTTTCCAGCGCATGAACCGCCATCACAAAAAATGTTCACTGTTGCAACGCACTGCGATAGCTTACTACAGGGTGTAGAAAGTGCATTTATTCTAAATAGATTTTTGTTAGAATTTTCCAAAGAACTATTTTCTAATTTGTTCAAGGAAAATACAGCTTTTGCCATTAAAAGCTTAGAAAAGAGGGTATTTTCTGTAATAAAATATTTATTGATTACTTGAAAGTAAAATAGTTTTCTCTATAAAATGTTCTTTAGTTTACTTCAAAGAAAATTGGTCTATCGGTAATAGTTTTCGAGTGATTATTGAATTTCCATCGTGGGAACTTTTTTATTTCCATAAAAATCAATGAATTGATGGTGATCCTAATAACAACTTCAACTAAATTTATTAACACAAATTGTGTCTTTCTTTCATTCTTCTTCTTGTCTCTTGAATCATTGAGGATTTTCCGAAGGGTGCAAATTAATTTATCAGCGATTTGTTCTTATTTCACACATAGACGGTGTGTTCCTTTGGTCGAATTTTTCTGTTTCCATTCACTTTCTTCGTTCTTGCTTGAATGTAGATGTTTACATCCGGGATGCAGAAGCAATGAAAGTGCAATTCCTTGCAATTTCGACAATTCCTTTATGCGTTTGCAACCCTCCAAGCAATTCAACCAGGGGTTGTTTCGGTTTCTCAAAGATTGATTTAGCCGGACTACTGCCACACAACTCGATTGCAACTCAGCCCTGATCACAAGGGTTGGTGGAAAAGAGCAGAAGGGTCACGTTTAATTAATTATTTGTTGGAAGCGGTCATACATGAACACGTCAAATTTTTTTATCTTTACTGCGCATTCTGGCATTATCCTATCTTTCTTTGGGAGGTGCATGATGGCTGCCGGAACCGCATGTATGTTAAAGGTACTCGGGAAATGCAGGTTCAAAGGTGGGCATATTTAATAATGAGCACATTTTCAATGCGGTGGTTTGATTACGTCGACAACGCTTTATAAACACTGCTGCCACCCGCGGCGGTAAATGGGGCAGCATTCAAAAGCTCGCCGCATTCACTGTGTGCATTTCGTCGGTTTCCTGCTTTGCTGATTTGTTGGTTTTAGGCTGCATTTTCATCGAATTCTGTTCGCTCGCCGCAACTAGTGTGTCAACTTCACCCAATTGGCGTACAAATATTAATATTATATAAACTTGGCAGGACCTAAAATTGCGTGGACACTTTTTAATGGTTTTTATCCCATTTGAAACAGATTGTTACAAGTCACAGAACAAAAGTAAGGAGAAGGAAACAGTTTGATAACTTAAAAGATGTTTAAGCGGCTTAGAAAGTATTATAGATAGATGTACGATAGAGTTTTATCCTTTATATTAACCTATTACCTTGTACTTTACCACTTTTTGTTGCAACTTATTCAAGGCGTGTTTTTGAATAAAAAGTAGAAATTTTAGGGCTTGGAAAAGTAAGGATTTCAGAAACATTCTGTATCTTCTATAATATATTTTTTGGTAAAGTGGTAAAATAGTAGTAGTATTCTAATTTTATTTTATTTATATTAGTGGAAAGTATTTTAAATTATTTTTTTAAGGCATACTCCCAGATAAAAAATAGAAATTGTAGAAGTTTTTAAATGTCGTATATCATAAAAACACTTTGTATTTTTTAGACTTTGTTTGATAGGAATATTGGGAAATTAGTGTTAGTTTCTGAAATAAATTCTCTTCAAAGTTATAAAAAAAAAAATTTCCATTGTGGGAATTATACAAAATCATGAAAACCACTACAAGATTTAAATTATTTAATTTGATGTCTATAAACAAAGCAATAATTTTTGCAGCCTCATTGCAATCAAAAATTACACAAAATCCTATAAAACCTTTTTTCTCCGAATCACAAAGCTCTCAAAACAATCGACACTTTTGTAGACATTCTCTTACCCCCGTTTTTTTTTTAAGTTTATGCCGAGCATTTGAGTTGCTTTTTGTTGCTTTTTGTCACCATTTTCAATGGGTCTGTCACAGTGACACAGTATGTTTGCTTGCCAAGTAGCCCGTCATAACAATAACCATAATCAGCCAGGGGTGACCAGGGATGACACTCGCTGCAATAATGGCGCGGAGATGGGAGAGATATGAATATTGAAAGTTCTGCGCAAAACTTAGGGGGCGCGAAGGATGCACAGCGAGGGTAGTTTTGCACCGAGATGATTTACGAGCGGCAATTGATGCATGCGGATACGCCAATAACAATACTCGTAAATTACCGCATTGCAAAGCCCTTAAAATTTATAAATTTTCCGCCACAAGCAGGGAAATGCTCATAAAATGTAAGCATCGATTTGGTCTTGGTGATTAACATTGTACTGGGAAGAAAACTGAGGGCGAATTTCCACGAATTAATTTTGTTGTGATGATTTTCCGTGCGAATTCGAATTAAACTTCAGTTGATTGAAGACTTTGGAGGGCAACTGACCACAATACAAACCCTCTGTTGCTGTCACCTTTTACCGCCTCTTGTGCAGCTGACCACTGCCGCCCTTCCGGTTGACGTGTAGTCTGCGAAATTTTCAACTTTAAATTAATCACGTGAGTGTGCGTTAAGTACGGGAAATTTAAATGTACTGCTGTTGACAACTTAATTTCACGCGGTGGAAATTTAGCAAGTTTCAATGAAATAACAATATTCTTTGCAGCTCAATATCAAAAATGTGATATTTTAAAGCAATTATTTGTCGGATGTTTCTGAATGAATTGGTTTATGCGTTGCGAAGCCGATGGGAATGTAGCAGATAGTCGAGTGTAAACAATTTTTCTGTTTGCTGCACGATGCGCTTGCATCCCTTAGGTTAGGGGTTGAGTGCAACAAAGCGATGCGTAATCGTTAAATGATGTGTGCCGTTGGTAAATATTGACCCGCGGACTGATGCTTGAATATGTTTATCGGATGGCACATCGAAAACCACCCCATTGTGAATGAGGAAAATGCACCCTTGAGGTTGATTCAACCTCAAACTATAAGCCCATGAAATAATTGACCAATAGGTTTTTATAAAACAGTCCTGTGCTAGTAAAATAGAAAGTTAAACCAGTTTTATTTGTTGGACAGTTACAAAACACCTTGTAGTGCAGGAAGATTTTTTTTAGGGGGATCACAAAGAGTTTGAAGATTGTCAATTAAATTTCTTATAAGTTGGTGAAAGATTTATTGAATTAACATGACTAGTTTTTGGGTTATTAATGGATTTTCAATGTGGGAATATTTTTCTGAAAAAACAATTTTCTATGCCTAATGGTTTGTTTTATCTTTTTCTGCATGACGAAACATATGTAACTTGTACACATTGCAAATTTTCATGTGTATAGGTGGTGAGTAAGTCGCAGAAGATTAGAATTTATAGTTTGCCTAATAGTTGTACGCGCTAATAGTGGCGATAGTGGAGAATAATGTGCGATTTTGGTGAGGGGTTGCAAACGTGGTGATTTCAACGGAGCTGATGAACAGCTTACCCTCCAGGGGGAAGACAGCGTAATGTAAGTACTGCAATGAGCCGGTATTCCCACCGTAGCTAAATGCTGCAATTAGTAATAATTTTAATAGGAAAATTGTGAATTTAACTGAAGAAGCCCAAACGCAGAAAACTTGCTTGTTAGATATCTTCGCCTTGAGGAGAGATATCTTTAAGGGTTGTGTATTGTAGAGAATTTTATCCTTTGTTTGTCTGCATATTTTGGCTGGTGATATTTTGCAAGCTGGGAAAGTTATACTGATTTATTTGGTTCAACGATAAATATCGCACGTATGAAACAAGATAAATACAATGTAGTTTGAGTTGGAAATTCGAAATTATGTTGATTGTAGCACTGAAACCGACAGTGCTTTGTGCGAATTTTCCAACTTGCTACATATTGTGCTTGCGCACACATTCTTTAACGTTGCGACGATATAAATTATTAAACTCAATTTGGTCGCACATGGTAGAGCAGAGACGGCGCTTTTCTTTTTACGGTGGAGGAAATTGCTCGCTGTCGTCGGGTGCGTTAAACGTTTTCTTAACTAAACATTTGCGCAGAGACATCCGCACACGTCATGCGGAAAATGAACCGAGACTAATTATAACAAAGCTTTGCGCAGGATGTTGCAGGAAAACAAGAGCCGAAACTCGCTCGCGCAGACAAATAACAGTGTAATTTATATAGAAAGGATCTGGAATTAAATTTTCACATTGTCAATATTTACATGCTGAGCAGTTTTTGTGCCGGCGTACAAAACCTGCAGGACGATCTTCTGTCGCTGTCAGCAACGTGCCAAGTGCAGGACGAGTTGTCACGTAATAAATATCCTTCTGCCATTCCAAACATGCATTCGACAAATTCAACACCCGCCACATATCTTGCAGGACAGTTCGGAATACAGAAGTGTGCATCTTTGAAATGCATAAACTATTAATTATTTGTTGTGGCGAGCGATAATTCCAACCAGATCATCACCGTCGCTTGCTTGTAATGCGCGAGTGAAAGCTGATATGCAGCTGAGGGGCGGCGAGAAGGTGTGCGTACGGTGTATGTTTGCTGCTTGACTATTGCTGCCTGGCGTGCGTTCAAAGGATTTGCCGCCCGCCGCCAGAAGCATTATCACCGATGCTTCTTGACTGCTTCTCAAACGGCGACTTAGGAAGCCGCGTTTTCACCGGCGTGCGTGGCTCATATGCGGGATTCAAACTTCAAAGGAAAGTTTACACGCGATTGTTTTTTGTCTTGGCAAATAATGTATTAATTACGCAGACGATAATATTTATTGTGCGAATGTTTGCAAGAAAATCATTCCAATAATTTGCTAATTGTTCGATATCTCGGAAAATACTAATAGTAATTAAAAATTACAAGGAATTGATTGTTTATCTTCTGCAAAATGTTGGTGATTTTATTCTAATATGAGATATGATTTTTTCTATTAGAAATTAATTTTACATTCTGGAAAATAGATAATATCTCGGAAAATAATTTAGGCAATTCAAATTTTCAAACGGCATCTTACAAAGTATTAAATTATTTACTTGCTTTTGAATTATCATCAATATCGGTAGTTAATTCTTATAGAAGATATGATTTATAGTAACAATATGTGGTTAATGTGTACAAATTAGGAAATTGGTTAATATCTTGGAAACTGTTTTTGATAGCAGATATTTATAGAAAGCAATATACAAAAAGATAGATTATTTATCTGTTTCTGTAATTCTATTGATTTCTAGCGATATTTAAAATTTGTATGAAACAAATATTTTGTGTGTTTCTATCATTAAATTTGTTATTATTTTCTTATATATTATGTAATGTAATGGTTTTCCAATCCATGGATTATTGCCACCCAATGGGTCTTAAATTCTTTTTCTAAACAGATCAGTTTTTAATCTTTTTTGTCTTATATTACTGCCGAATAATGCATGCAACTATGTTAATTAATTGCGAGTTTTTTTATCTGATTAGTCTCAAATAAACGTAAAAATACGCCTTCAATAAAAAAAAAACCTGTAAATTAATCAAATGAGTACGTTTTGTTCCAAAGTTTTCCATTTTTTCAAAGCACGCCTCGAGATATTCATTTATTTCCCTAAGTGTCAGCAGAACAATGGCCGGAATGCGTTCGTCCTGCGCTTCTGTGACAGTCCGTCGGCGGCGCAAACGTCACGGGGCGCAATTATGGGTTCAATGATTTATTGAGCAGGTCGCGCAAAAACGAGCGTAAAAAATCCGCCGCCGCCAGCGTGCCATCTACAATCGACACCCGGCTAGCGGGCGACAGGGTGAGAAATAAAAATGTTGTACTTTTATCGCACCAAATTTTCCGAATTAGTTTTTCGCAAGTTGCGTGCATGTTCCGGATGATTGATGTTTATAACATACTAGAGTTTAGAGGGCCGAATGAAAGAGAGAGGGTGGAATAAAAGAAGAATTTACAGAAGAATGGTCAAAATCATCGAAGCGAGAGGTAATATGAGCGTAATATGAAGGGTACGAGGTTAGGAAGGGTGTCGTTATGGGGTTGACACAGGTCATGGACCTTGTGTATTACACATTTAAAAAAATAATCTACAATATTATTCCAATCGACAATATTTAATGCAAAAATCTCTCTATTTGGACATGTGGTGAATTTCCCGAGCTTGTCCAATTGGACATTGGCAGGGGGTTGTTTTCGGCCCCGCGGGCACGCACATTAATTCCCATTAATCCGCATTGTCAATCACATTGGCGTGGCCGGTGCGGAATTGCATGTTGTAATTCAAGTTCAATTTGAGCGTAATAAATAGAGTCGGGGGCGGGCACAGATTGCCTCGCGGCGCTGCATGCGAGGCCGCTTATGGGAAACGCACAAATGCGTGTGTTGTGCGTAAATCCATTTGTAAACCACCCATACGCTGCCACCTCTCGCTTGATTTGTTTAATTCGCATACCACACGCATGCCTTTCCGCACAATAATTGCTATATCGTGGGCGATTTATTTATTTGCTGGGAGGAAAAGAAAACGTGGTCTATTTTCTGCTGCATTTGGGAAGGCGGACGATGTAAAGCAAAGTGCGCCGAGCATTCAACCGAATGCTTTGTTTGCTCGATCATGTCGTCCTCCTGCATTGCATGCAGCCCTCGATCGAGTAGCGGCGCACTTTGAGCGAAAACCCGCAGTTTTCCTCGACGCCGACAACCTGCGCGTACACTGCTGATATTGGAGAAGTGTGCGCGCATTCAGAGTCTATTAACTGTTTTAAGGCTGCCTTCTTATTCCTTTGTCGAGGGGCTGGAAATTTAAATTTAAAAATTGCACACTGGCTATTTGTTTAGGGTCTACTTTGTATTTGCGAACGCGTCGTCCATTCGGTACGTGTTTCACGTTGCATTACATTTCCGCCTCGGTACGTATATTGTCCGTGTCGTTACTTTGCTCGAATCTCAAGATGGACAACTTGCTCAATGTGTACACAGGAATTTTCTTCGGAGGAATTTGGCGTCTGTTTAATGTTTATTAATAAGGAATTTAAATAAATAATGAGTTTAAAAGAATGCAAGATAAAGCTTAGTTTACTGCTCATAAAATAAAATGTTTATTTAATTAGTTTCTTTATATTGGTTGTTTTTTTTTTTGCAATTCGCTGCAAATTACAGCTAAACCAGCATATCATCGAACAAGTCATGAGTTTCAATTATCTGGGAGTAGAAGTG
>JAODIE010021074.1:0-36821 GCA_027575565.1 Diploeciton nevermanni
TCAATTTTAAGTAAGTGTTATAGTGCAGTTGTTCAACATAATGAATGTTAAACACTTCGTGACCACACTCAACAATATTTAGTAAATGTTATAGTTATGTTTCATCTATATAATGAATAATAAACATTTCGTAACCGTACTCAACAATATTCTATATAGTGTACGTTTTTATTTTATAGACTGCTACCAAAAAATGTAAATTAAAAAAATACAATTAAAAGATCAATAGGCATTGCAATAGATTAAAAGCTGCGTTTCAAAAAAAATTTATATAAATAGTTACAACAAGCCAACGCTGCACTTTTACAGTTGTATTACGTTTACGTGTTGAATACTAACCAATGAATATCACTATGCACTCAGCTGCAATAATAAACTGTTAATCTATGAACAAAAGGTAACGATTTAATTAAGGAGATAACCAGAAATAGGCAAAAACAAGGAAGAACCACAAACTACCATTCAAAGACAGATATTTTTATGAAAATATCGTTGTTAATATTCTTCTCAATCAAAACGATTATCTCAAATAACGATAACTGTACATTCATATACATGTACTTTTATATAAAAAACTAGACACGCGTAGACAATTCCGCAAGAGTTTGAAAGAAACATATGCAAAAACCAACCTGAGCTGACTGAAAAACGTTCAGCTTGGAGGAACTGGGATTTGAACCCAGGACTTTCAGCATGCGAAGCAGACACTCTACCACTGAGTTACACCCCCGTGGGTTCGCGCACTCTGAGTAGGCAACAGAATCGTTCACCGTAAGCCATTCCGTAAGTCACTTTTACCATGGCTGCGATCAGTCACTCACTGAAGTCCGATTCGCGGTGACCGAGCTGAACGAATGACTGGATTTCAACTAACCTTTGATTAAAGTGAAAAACGTCGTAGAATTGGTGAATCGGAGAGTCGAGCAAACCGTGGAATCCGGAGTTCACGACAATTCTCTTCATGTGTCAGCAAACCTCTTCCGGTTACATCGAACGAAACATAAATACTGGAAACCTGCAGTAACCACGAATGGTATTAAAACGCATCATAAACACCGGGTGTTTAAAATAGTATTCCTGACAATATACATCGGCCATCGACCAACGGTCCTTCAGCCATCAAACGAACTATTTTGTTTGAAAAATTAATTCTACGATTGTACCACTATGATCTTTACTATCTAATAAATTGTTCTTTAATAATGAAAATAACAATTTATTAATTGCTTTTATTTATAGACATCGGTTAATGCAAGAAAAACGTTAAGACTGAATAATTCATTTATATCGGTTAGATTCATTGTTTAATCCTAACCGTAATGTCTTATTGAGCAAGTCAAAAACATTTTTGATTGCAAATATTAATTGAATTTGTTATAAAAATTTATAGAAATTATTTTTCAATGTAAAAAATTGGCTTCTGATTTTTTTGTTAATTTCTCGGCATGCTCAAACTTAAATTACACTTTCTTATTTTGAGACATGCACGTCTTTATTTAATTCTCTTTTGAGCGTTTCATTAAAAAAGTTTTTACTGTTTCGCTTCAATACTAAATTACTTTTGCATATTTCTCATAGAGTTGACAAATTTTTTATTTCTGGAATGGATTCGTTGCAAATTGAAATTAATGTTGAAAAGATCTGAAACTAGAGAATGGTATGCAAAATAAATAAAAAGTAAAGTCTTATATTTATTATTATGCTTTTGTGCAATACTTTGTTGCTATTTATATGTATATGAATTTAGTTAATATATGACCACTGTATTTGTGGTTCTTGCCACTAGCAAAAAAACATTTAATTTGCAAATGATGATAAACCAATATAATTAACAAACTTTTATTATTTTATACTTTTTAGCACATTTAAATAGAAATTTGTTTTTTATTTTTTCTAATCTTGTATGTTTTTTAGTAATTGTTAGCTTAAAAAACAAACTGAAACAACAAAATTTAATTTGCTTTTGTATTTTAAACAATTTTTTATTTGATATTCATTGTTTAATTGTAAGAAAGTATAATTTAATACAAGGGTCGGCAACATTATTTAGACAGCGAGCCGTTTTCAAAAAAAGAAAAAATATTGAATATTGTTTGGTTTTAGTGTTTCCTGCTGTAGCAAAGTGCTAAAACAAAGGATTGAGAACACATAAAACCCGACACATAAAAAAATATTCTTCAATAAGACACGTTGAACATAACACTATTTTTTTAAAATGTTGATTAATAGAACAATAGACCCTTGTGCCTCAAGGTGCAGCGTAAGAAATGAATCGATAAAACAGATGAAAAAACAAAAAAGCAAAGTTTATAATCTATCCCGCACATTTTTGTCGGCAGTAATGGCACACTATAAGTTAGTCGTTTTTTTTTTTGAATTATGTTTATGCTTAAGCGAGCCGTACATAAAGGCGTAAAACATGGCTGAGATGGTCCACAGAGGTCCACACGGTTCGAACGTGTTAAGAAGGTAGTATTCATTGTGACGGTATTTCTAAATGCAGTACATCGTAATTTATTTCGACTAATTTAATATTACACATTTTATATTTTCTGCTATTAAACGATTCGAGAAAAAAGCAAACGATATTCGAAACCGAATAGAAATAATACCAAGAAGATCTCGAATGGAAACACAATGCAATTAATAATAACTTTGCGTATGTGGTAGTCTAGAGTTTAACTTTTAAAGAACTAGCTCTGCAGTTATAAAAGCCAGTCGACTTTCAGACACATAGGAAGCATTCAAATAGAGTAGAATTGTGTGTAAGGTACAGTAAATTTCAGAGAACAATAATGATTTCATAAGACAGAAAAAGCACACTAGTTCCAATTTTGCTTGGAACAATGCATTTTAGAATTTATAGTCTGTTGGCATATATTCATTTCTACAATACGGTATTAAATATTAAACCTAGGAAACCTACAAACTGACATGATTATAATGTACCAGACCATAAAGCTCACGTATTTGGAAAATGACAAAAGAAACAATAAATATGCAGTATGTCTTTGCTTAGGTTTGTAGTTACTTCTGCAGCGACAGCATCATATATTTGAATTCTGCTGAGAGTACTCGTATATGAATATATTTACAGTAAATCCAGTCTTAATATTTGATTCTGATCTTAATAATAGATTCAACAGATGAATGAAGTACATGACTAAAACACAATTTTGAAATTTAGTAAATATGCAGGCCCCGCTTTGTAGCTTAGTCCGAAAATCATATGACTGTAGCAGTGACAGCGAAGTGCATATTATAAAGACATGGGTTTAAATCCTGCTAGAGGGTATATTCAGTATAATATATATATCCAAGAATTCAGTGCCAATATCTGCTAATGTTCCTAGTGGTTGATGCAGTATGATGGAATTGAGGTCAAATATGGTATCCATATCCAGCATGGTTGCAGTACGCTCCAAAAAATAACAAATAACAATAAATATGCAATGAACGTTGATTTTTCTTGGCTAGAATCAGCTCAACATATTATTAAATTTTATGTCATTTGTTTCCAATGAGATAAATCAATAAACTGAAAAGAAAGTACCAACTTTGTGTCAAACAAAAATTAGCTTAAGCCTTCAAACTATGTTTTAATTAAAGTCTGCATTACTGCATCTAAAGTAAATAGGAAATAAAAATTTTAATTTGATAATAATTATAATTTAAAATTGATAAAAAGATTAAATTTAGCAGAACCTGTATGACTACACATAACTATAAACAATTTTTAATTGCAATACAACAAATAACTAATTCATTCAATATTTGTGTTATTCAATATCAGTGTAGTAAAAAATACTTGACACGTAAACTGAATAATAGGGAACCGGAATGTGTTTTGCCACTGTCAATTGTTGCCTAACTGAGGGTGTTTCATTTATAGAAAAAAATTCTGAGATGTTCTTTGCGTTTTCTTTCACGTGCGCAGTGCGAAAGCCAAAATTACCGTAAATTATTGTTGTCCAAAACTATCGTGCCGATGTGCTTCCGGGCTTGAGCGCTTTGTGCCTAACACACCGCCGCGTGCTTTCATGCAGATTAGTTTCCAATTTATTGTTTGTGATCATTTTGTCAATTTCTTATTTGTTCATACAACGTACACACAGTTGTAAATAAAAACTCTTTTTTGTGAAACTTGCTACGAGGCAGCTTATTTTAAAACATTGGATTCTAACCTCACTCCGCCTTGGACAAATCAGAAAATAAAAATCTACGTAAATATTATAAAAAATGTGAGATTAAAAATGCTTACGGACATCATGTACATCATGTAAACTATAATTACTTTTTTACGAATGACTATTTTTTATAAAACAAACTAAAATTTAAGCAATAAAGTGCAACTGTTATCACAGCTACAAAATAATAAAACTCAACTTGACATTCAAACTAAAAAAACTGCTGGCGCCACATTGCAATACAGAGTAAACAATGTATCAATTTGTTTGAAACAATAGTATAAAAATACGTTGGCTTTAGACTGTTATTTATATTTTGTGAACTAATTTCTTGATCTGTTTTTAAAGGCTTTTTATTATCAAAATACTAAAAAAAATTAAGAAAAACTAAAGTTTTATGTATCTTATAATGTAGAAACTTTTAGACACTAGATTAAAGAAATACCACAACATCCTAATTTTTGTTACACAGTTATGAAGTGTCGTAATTTGTAAGAATGTTCTTCTTTAATTTTCTCATATTTTGTCAGCTGTTAATTTCGTTTCTCTACTATCAGTAATTGGACAAAAATTTAATCTGAAAATATCTTTGAAAATGTAACTTTTTTGGCCAGCTTGCCAAACTTAATGGTACAATTTTTTTTCGTTAACTTTTTAGTTAGGAAGTTCCCAACACTGCTCAATTTAATTTGCTATTTTTAGCTTCGACGTCAAGTTTGGAGTTATACCAAGAGGAAATCACTTTCTTACATGGTGCATAAACTATTTCTGAATAAAGGAAATTCAAAATGCAATTAAGAATTAAAATAATATAATTATAGTATAATTATTTCATTTTTTATATCAACAAAACTTGTTTTTTATTTTTGTTTTTTTGGCGTTTTAGTGTTTATAATTATTTTGTAACTTATATGATTTCAGAAGCATCAGAAATGTCTTCTCACTTTTCCAAAAGCTTTATCTTATTTCTTTTCACAGGTGTCTAAATTATATTTGTTTAAATATGTTAGAGAATAAAACGAAAGACTGACAATTGTTCGTTAAAACTATTTTGCCATCTTCGGAGCTCTTAACTAAATTCTCGAGAGTAGCTATGAACGTAACCGAAGCAACTGCCTTTTATGAAGGTTGGCGCAAAAGTTTTGCTGAGCTACCGTCTCCGCTAAAGTTATACACTTGCAATGTACTTCCTGCTCGTCTGTACTTACTACTCATTCTCGTGTTCTTATCTTATATCTGGAAATGCTGTATAGGATGCGCCAATACGACACCGCCCGCATTGTTATCTACCTTATTATGATTTCATCAAATATATAAAAATGTTTCTTTAAAACAAAATAAATTTTATCTTAGTTGAAATAACATACAGAGTAGTTGTATGAGCTTTTTATTATGTTAGGAGAATTAACATTGAAAAAACTCTTCGTTATTCATTAATAGAAGTTTTAATGATTTTTTTTAGATTTTGTATTCGCACACTATTTGCAGGTAATTAATTATACGCTCATATATTACACAATCAAATTTGTAGACGAGAGCATTTGCCGAAGCGCTTTTGTTGGGTCACGATTAAAATTATGATATCCCGGATCTGATGGTGTAATTAATGCATTAATTAGTGCATTAATGAAGCCCCATAATAGGTGCAGTGCCCTCCAATGAGTCTTTGATTCTAGCTCGAAGTGATGTGCGAAAGCGACAGAACAGCCACCATTCCTGAGTGGCAGGAAATGACGCTGTGTTATTTACACTTGTCACATGCAGGTTTAAGCAAAAATTTTATTTTAACATTTGCATTTCAACTATTCTATTGTCGTCAAAATTGTAAATCCAACATTTTAGAATTGCATTAAGTATATATCATTATCACATGAGTGGTATAAAATTACTTTTATTACATTAAAATTGTCTATTTGTTCTGCTAAATTTACAGATAAATAAAAAACAATTGTTTTTGTTAATTAGAATAAACCAAAAAAATTCTCTTAATTAATAAATAAGATAAACAAAAAATATTAGCAGAATGAAAAAAAATTATTTGAATTTCTATTTTTGAATTAATTTCCCAATTTATTACTTTGGAACTTAAAAAATTAGATCATATACTTTGTTGGTAATAAAGGCAACGTTGAGACAACTATATAGTTGCAATCAGCAAAACTACATAAATGCGAATGACAACACTTTTTTGTTTTGATTCCATTTAAATATTTATTATTTAGGTTTTTTTAAAAATATAATTAATTTGACTGATATAATTTAGTAACAAATTACTGGTAAATATAGAAATCCAAGATATAACAAACTTACTATTATATGTATAAATTTTAAAAGAAAATAATTTATATAAAAAAATAATACAAATGATTTGATAAAATTTTGAGATATACAAATTTATTTTATAGCAGAATATTTGAGTTCTCTGCATTCAAGGTCGTTGGTTAACCTATATTATTAACCATGAAAATGGCATTGAAAATGACAAACGTCAAAATGTACGTAATTTAACTGAATCATATAATGTTGCACTTATAAAAATAAGTATTATATAAGTATTATATAATTTTCCAATAATATTCTAAATGAATGCACCGGTATTACATTGAACCTAATACAAAACCTATAAAAATATATTAAAAAGATTTATATATTATCACTCTTTAAAATCAAAACGACATACTTAATGTTTTTATTTCAATCACTAATATCTGACCTATAAAATAATTGTGCAATTTAACTGCACCGAAAATGTCTATAATGTTTCATGTTACATACTATTAGAGATGCATTAATCAGTGTAATACTATACATATTTTCGTGTTTATTAACCATTATTAATTTATCAGTAATGATCATTACAAAAGGTAATAATTATTCTAATATTAATGTTTAGAAATTTTATCAATTCTATTTTTATTTTTAGATTGAACATGGCTAAAATGGCTAAAATAGTTTTAATAAAATATACATGAATTCATACTCTTCCAGTTATATGTAATAATTTGTTTTCAGTTTCACATAAGACATTTTAAGTTGCGACATTTTACTTCTGCCTTAGTCTACTAAACTCTCAGAATTTACCATCGGATATCTAGGTACCATAGGCACACAAGATTGTCGATACAAAATTAGCTGCTTTTTGCAAGTAATAATTGTATAGTGTCTTTGGGTGAAGGGGTTATTTTACTATACTTTACTATATTCATTTAGCATTTTTGTTGGAACACACGTACAAAATCCAAAAAAGATGTTAATTATAAAAGCAAACATAGGTATAGAGATGACATAATTCTTTAACAATAAATTAAAATAAATAATTAATGTAATAAATTTTAAAAGTTAGATTAATTCCTAAAAAAATTTTATTTTCATTTTTTTTTCTTTCGACACAAATATATTTTATACATATTTCTTTTTCCTACAGGAGCTTATTGGGTTAATGCTATTACGCACCATAATTCCCCCTAAAAAAAAGGATTGTGTGTAGCGACTTGTACTAAAGAAGATAATCTTAGGTATACTCACTAAACTCCAATCTTTGCAATAGCCGTGCTCTCTTGAAGTTAGACCCCGGATCTAAAGATACAAGAAATTTCCATACCCTAGTTGCATTGCCTGCTAACGGCATTAGCGAAATCTTGCTGTAGAAAGTAAAAATTTAATACATAATAAATAAATGAATCAACGTTATATAAAAACATCAGAAATAAGTATTGCTAATTTACACTCTAATACCCAAACGTTGCAGTTCCCTCAGAAACGACATATTTTTTCCATTTCTTATAAAAGTTAATGCTATTAGGCACCATAACATCTTATATTTAAAAAAAGTTTAAACTTACTACTTCAATATGAAACAAAACATGATAGTATCAGTACTAATCCATTAGTTAACATAGGTTAACAAAATTTATCTCTTGTAGTCACAATAATCATATAAATCATGTACAAGCGTAAAATTATTTTATAGAAGTATAACACATTATTATATCTTCTAAATGTGTAGCTAGAAAATTGATTATATAAAAATGTTGATCAAAAATGTTCTTTAGATAATATATATGTTTATTTCTAAACATAGTATTTTAAACTAAAATAAAATTATTTCATATAAATTAAAATTTAATTTATCGTAGCTGTATGTATTTTATTTTATGGCATAAAAGTGCTATTAAATTTATGAGACAGTACAATATATATAAATTAATGATTTTTTTTTAAAAATATTTAGCTTCTATATATAAAATAAATAGAGTTCTTTGTTTATCAAATGTTTATTTTCAAGATATTTTTCTGCAAAGACAATAATGAATAAAAATATCTTAGTATATAAAGGTTTGGTTAACCGTAATTGGTCATGATCGAAATTAATAATGTCTTATGTTGCAGTTAAAATATTAGTATTAAAATAAAAATGGGCCAATATGTTAAAGAACATAACCCGTTTCAGAGAATAGACATGAATTATTTAAAAAATATAAGTTTTGAAAATAAAAATGAAACTTAAATGAATAAAACCAAAATTAAATTAATTGCACTATTTGACAGCGAAAAACTATTAATGATTTTGGAATATCAAACATATAAAGCAATTAATATATTATAATACTGCAGTGCTTGATCAAAGTGTTGACAAAAATTACTTTTATGACAATACTATATATCTACTCTCTAAAAAATCAACTTTGCAATCGAGAAAACAGAATTGCAAATATAAAGTAAGAACTTTAAAATTAAATTAATAATTAAATCTGGATTCAGAAGGTAATTTTTCAAAATATACATTTAATCTATCTTTTTGTCTTTTTTTTAAACAGTATTATTAGCACATTAAAAACAATTATATTATAAATTTATTTATAATAATCAAATAGTACGTAATACATTAATGTCATAACCTACTATTACGTTTGCGTATTCCGCAATTTGAAATATACATGATATATTCTGTCTACATGATATATTCTACATGTGACTTAACAAAGTACCTACTTTGTATGCAATACTCTTTTTGTATGCGCTTGAATAGTATTTGTATTGTCATCTGGGCACGGCTGCAATAAACGGCTACTAAAATTGTAAATTTTCTTTATCAAACAAGAGGATGAAAGGCGTGTATGTTAAATGTTATCAATCAATGTAGCTAATTTAAATTCAATTCATTTAAATATTTTTTTCTGTTTTAGCAAAAAACAATGACATTCGGCTTAGAAGAAAAAATTCGTTTACTGCAAATACATTTTTTGTGTATTGTCGTCACCACCTCTATTGTTTTGAATGACGATTCAGATATAGGTTAAGATTTTAGTTGAAGATTATTGTAGTTATGACTATGCCACTAGTGGTGACTAAAATATAGTAAACCTAAGAAAAGACTACAATTTCTTTGGCACAATGGTGTTAAAACACATTAATATTTTATTTTACATTTTATTAAGTAAAAGTAAGAATTCGTAAAATTTTCATAGTTAGACTACACAAATCTTATGCCAATTAGAAACTAACAACTTCTAGAACTTCTGTTTGCCAATATTTATATTTTATTCAAAAAATTTTGTAATATAATTAAATAATAATAAACAGATTAATAAAATTACATTTTATGTTATAATATTAAGGTTTAATTATATTTTCAAATAACAGATGTTTATAATTAATATTTTCATTTTTTTTATGTTAGAATTGTGCATTAAAGTGCATAGTACAATATTATGCCAACCTTGTGCCTGTATTTAATTAAAAAAATATATGAAGGAAGCTGCACTGAATGTTCTTCAAAAAAAGTCCAATGTAATTTAATTTTCACAGAAACACTATAAAATCTTATTTTTAAAAACTGCAATTTTGATTAATACATTTTGCATGAATAATTAACGTTGATACAACTAAATAAGTTATAAAAATTCTAAACAAAGAAATTATTTATTAAGAGTTTATTTTTAAAAGATTTACTTTATAAAACGTTTTTGTCATGTTTATTTATTTATTATCAATTCTTAATAGTATATGTATCATTAATAGTAAAATTTTATCAACAAAATTAATACTAAAACTCCGTAACCACTTTCAACGATACTCTGAAATCAAACTTATCATTAATTATTTATTTATCTTGTAACTAGTGCTTACAAAACAAAACATGATCAACAACAATAATTGCGGTTATTATGCATGGAATAATTTGCTAAATTTACGACTTGCTTAGAAGTCACCTAGCACCTTAATAATGATGGCGTTTATTATAGAGACATAATACCGTACTGTTTAAATCTCTTACTGCTTTTTGCTTTATATGTTACTTTGATAAATTACTATTTATTTATTACAATTTGTGTAATTTATAAAATAATTTTTAATTTAGATTTGGTTACACATTATTTGTAGACTGATATTTTAATTTAATTTTTGTTTTGCTGCAGAAGTTTCTTAAAACAAAATGATTTAGCTATTTGTGATAAAATTACAAGGTCAATAAAAGATAGCAACAACATTCATGACAATAATTTGCACCTGCGCAATAGACTTCATAAACATATTTTACTACAAACAACTTACTATATGCAATAAAAGTGTTCAATGAATTAAATTTAAAGTATCACAAACAAAGATGTACTAATAGAATTGTTTATGGAAGTATAAAACTATACAAAAATTGGTTATATATAGTATAATCATGGTTGCATTATATAATTAAAATTAAATTACACTGTGTTAAATTAAAGTAAACTGTTGTCATACTTTAACATCTGTGCCATCAATAGTTGCAAAAAGTTTGCACTTTAGAGAACCATATGGTTTGTGCAGAAGTATCATATATGTATCAAATGGGTAAATATAACGTTAGCTGACATTATTTTATTATTTTTTAATATAATAAATAAATATGGTTTATGTTAGTTTTGGTCAGGGTTAAAAGGTAATATTTTGTAGAAAGTGGGAGAATGGTAGTGGCTGATTACATATGGCGGATACATATTATAACTATATAATAGTTGCTTAATTTTCTATATATAGAATTTTGGGTAAAAATATTGTAATGATATTAAATTTAGTCATTTATTATCAAAGAAAACTAGATACAAAAAATAGATTAATATTAATTGCTAGTTGATTCATTGAGACCTTACATGTAAGAAAAAAAATTTGATGCACACTTTAATTCTAGAATAATGATTTAGACTTTAAATAAATTTTAATGAAGTTTTTTCCTTTAATTAGTTTAATATATTTAATAATAATAATAATATATTTTGTACATATACAATCGCGCAATACAATGGTCCTTCAGCCATAGAAAAACAAAAAATAATGAAATCTTTCCTTACAAAATAACAACAAAATAAAATGAAAACAATAATATTTATAATAATATAGTTTTCTTTAATTGGGTAGAAGTTTTCGAAAGTGTGAAACTAGAGGTTTTTGAGGATTTGAGGAAGTATAGAAATTGGGTGGAATCTTTCTGGAGAACTCTTCGCTAGATGTTAAAAGGTTCGGATAATTGGTGAACAGTTTTATTGTTAGCTCAATATGTCTCATTTTATTTAGTAATATTTTGGTAATTGAATACAAAGTGTGTTTGACTACTTATTATTATTTGTATTATATTTATTTTACATTTATTACACATTTTATATTATTTCTGCAATCCTAAAAATTAGAAATTATTATAAATTTCATAAGTCTAAAATACACTACGTTAGATAAAATTTTGACGCAAGATTATTTGCTTGATTATTTATTAGTAATATTTGGTGTAGCATCGTGTAGTTATTGTTGCTGCCGTCACCGCCGCCGTCGCGGCACCGTCTGTCGGCGGCGTTGTCGAGAGTGGCGCGCGTTTTGGCAGTAGTTGTGCGAGAGTTGCGACGCATGACGTATCTAAGCGCTATTTGCGCCCTTTTGTGTAGAAAAATTTGTCATAAAAAGATTTTAAAAAAACTCAAAATGTTTAAATTTTTTTAATTTATGGTTAGTGATTATTTGTAATTAGTTTTATAAGAAAATAATTAAACTAAAATAAAAAGTTCAAAATAAAATTGCCGCATTTTATGATTTAAGAGTTTTAACGTGAATATCCTTTAAAAATAAAGTGGTTGTACAACAAAACTTATAGTTATACATGTTTTAAATTACTGAATAAATATTTGTTTTAAACGAAACATTGAAACAGATGTCACACATGTGGACAATGTGAAACTATAAATACGTTAATAAAAATAATATAAATGAAGTACATTTGTGGTTAATACTATACTTAAGTCAGAGTTTGAACTACAATTTAAAATAGGTATGTAGTTAATATTGTTACCTCTTGAACAACTACTAAAAATAAATTATTATTATATTTATGATTAGAAGATGACATGTAAAATCTGTTATAAATTCATTTGATATTCTTGACTGTTAGATTACATTATAAACATCTTATTTTTAAATCGATTTAAATAATTGCGTATTGCAAAGTTTTTTTTTTAAATAATATTTGAAACAACAATCGAATGAAAGTTACCCATTTGGAATTAGTACAATTGCTTGGATTGGCAGTGTTAACTTTAGTTGCAAAGCAAGCCAAAGTGACTTCTGTAGCATGTAGCCGTAAGTGGTGCTAGTGCTGCTAATAAAGAACATTGTCTTTTGTAATATATTATGTTATTAGTTTTTTTTTTGCATTTTTAGCTTGTGTTTACTAAAACATTAACTATCTTTGTTATTACTAGATTTTGCCAAAATTAAAAAATAAGCATAAAAAAATTACTCAATTTGAAAACTTCAAAAAGTATTTTCAAAAAATAAAAAGTTTAAACATTGAGTTATGTAGGATAATGATCATGAAAACATAAAAAAGACTAGAAAAAATATGTAATAGACCCATTATTATTAATGACGTTCTATCTAATTAGGAATTAATTAATTTGTGTAACTATGATTACTACTGATAGAGCCTAGTAATATTTAGCAAGTGATGCTAGTTTTAGTATATCTAGTAAACTCCAAGCATCAGTTCTCAAATACTAGTATAGTATTAAATCATATAGAAACATAAGTAAATGCATTTTGCAACCTAATATAATCAATAACAATTAGGAATATATTGTAGAAAGTACGCATTAGTTGACTCAACTACGTATCTTTCAACATGTTTAGTGTATTTATGTAATTTAAGGTAAAACCATGTTCAGTAAAATTCACATAAATAACCGCAAAAAACACATTTGGTATTAGAATGTGATTGCTATATGATGCGTTACCCATCAACGTCTGGTTTAACTAGTGCAGATTATATATTTAATAGCAAACTTTTGTAATTAAACTGCACTTAAAACATGATGAACAAGACATGTCGTATTGAGCAATTTATACTTAGTTAAATAAACATACTTTTATTTCATTTCAAATGTATATTTATTCGGAATATGTTTATATCAGCGTCTGCACTTTTCCACAAATTCTCACTTTGAGAACTAATAACTTCGAAACTATTAAAGATAAACAAATTAAGTTTTTGCATTGTTTTTTAGTAATTATTTACAAATTGTTATTAGAAATAAGCAGGTTAATTTTTATTTTGCTAGTTTGCTAATAATAATTACGGAAATTTAGTTTAGCCGATGACGCAATTGTCCAATTCTCACTGAGTCCGTATATGATATACGTATGCGCAAAGAACGGCGGATAGGTGAGGTAGAGAGGACAATGGCTTTGGGATAGAAATCTCATCATCAATCATCATCACTAAAATTACCAGCTTTAATCGCAAACACATAGGTATCTAATTGTAACCGAAAGGTAGTCAAACACCAAAATCGAAATTAAAAAAAAAAAAAAATATCGGCAATTAAAAATTTTGAAAAAAATATTTTTATAAGACATTATAATTAAGCGCCATCTCAATCGGCAATTTGCTGTTTTACAGTGTTATCAATATCATGCAGCACTTTTTTTCTGTAATCTACTACAATTATATTATTGTGCAATCAATGAGAAGTATTATCTGCACCGGAAATATAAGGTTATTTAAAAGGTTTAAGGTGTTTGCGAACATTTAATTAATTATAATACTGTATCTATGTTACCAACTTAAGATTGAAGCTATGGTGGAATGCATTAGACACGCGCGCTGAATTGGAGAAGGTTTGGCAAGACGATGAAGAATAATGTACTGTATCAAACTGTCAATCTGTTAAGTTAAACTGTTTTGTTTTTAACTGTTAATTATGTGTAATGGTTTGTAACTGTTTTTTTTTTGAATAAGGCATCAAGGATTTATATACCCATCTTTACCGGAAAGGTGGTGACGATTCAGACCTTGTCTTAGATGTATTTTGTTCATTGCATTTACCATGAACCTTGTGCAATTTATGGCTTACTTAAAATTTTCTTATCATGTTTATAAACTAGGTTTTTATTTTAATGCGTAATATTTTTTATGCGCTAATAAACTTTATCTTTGTGACAGGGTTCTTTATTTACTTTTAAACTTCTTTTATTTAGATATGGAACAAAATTATCTATAAATCAAGGTAACTTTTTATTTTTAAAACCCAATGACACGCAGTTATATTTAAATTCTACTTTTTGTAATATTAATTATACTAGCTTACAATTATTATATACCCAGTTAATGTATAAATTTCCTACACTTAATTTTATAACGCTAGGTAAGGTTTCCCAAAAAAACAGTTACTGCAGATAAACCCAGCCACAGTTTTCTAGGAAAACACTGACAAAATAATGTGGCTTGTACTGACATAGATTCTGGTTTTCGCCAAAACAGTATGGCGTGTGCGTAGTACAATTGTCGAACAAAATTAATTATATAAAAGTGATTGCAGTGGAAGATGAAGATTTCTTTGAGGTAAAACAAGCGCCATTCGAATGAAATAAAATAAGTACACACCACCCGTCAGTAATAATAATATGTAATATATTTATATTTAAATGTAGTGAAAGTGAGACATACTTCTCTAGGTGCTGTCAAGACTCTGTTTCTTGCATATTAGTTTTTATATTTTACCTAAATAATATTGTTATGCCCATAGATAAACAAACACAAATCACATGTACGTATGTGCAATTATTGACCTCTGACTCGTGCGTAAAGGAGTGCAACGGATTAGACACACAAATACGTTAAAATAAGACAACATATTTTTGTTGCGTTTAATAAAAAAAACATGTTTGCTTTAAAAAGCAAAATCGTACACTGTACTAAAGTTGACAACTAACTAATTTTTTAAACAAAAGATTATTTTAATTTTAATTTTACTTGGATGTAATATTAAATTTTAATTAAAATTTTTAGGAAACAGCATAATTATAACATTTGGTATAACATACAAATGTTTTTGATATTTGGTGGAATGTTTCTGATGTTTTTTTTAATTCAGCATAAAAAAATAAGTGGAAACGTATTTAGATGTGAGTAAATTGATAAATGTGGTATTTGATATAGAATGCCATTTGCAATTACTTCTAGGGATAGTAGTATAAAATAATTTAACATTCACAATTACATATTTTATAAACTAAGGAAGTCAAACATATAGAGACAAACCTCATTTAAAAACACATTATTTGCCTGACTAAATATGCTAAGTAATAACTTTGAATCACAATTGCTCAAATATTATAAAAAAAAAAAAACTAAAAACACTGAATTAATAATTTTATTTATTTTGGTATAGTTATTAAAGAATAGTTCTTTTTTTATAAAAGGAGCAATGTAATCCAACACAAGAAATATTGCAAAACTCATTGTAAATTTATATTTTTTATGTTAATTATTTTTTTTTATTTTAAAATGTTACTTCTATATTATTGAGTCAAACATTCATTTAAAATATGTAAATTTCTTCGTTCAGGATTTCAATTTCTAGACACAAGATCAGAAGAACTAGGAATATGTTAAAACTGAATGAATGGTTAACATGAGAATTGTCTGCTTTCCAACAATGTTTCCACACATAACATCTGCTACGCTAATCTAATTTCCCGCTATTTATCAGCTTTGTCACTAAAAATAAATTCTTAACAACCGTAAACTTGTGCTATACATTTATGTGCAAGTCCAATTTATGTATTGTAGCACGTGTCTATGCTATTTGCATTTAATTATTGTCTTCAATCGTTTAATGATCATGTGTCTTAAATTATACAATAAATTAAAATAAAACATAGCAAAATTGCTCAATGTAGTTACAACAAAATTGTAAGTAGTAGTCAATTCTGCAAACTTCTTTGATACAAATTTAAATTGTTAGTATTTAGAAAGGTAATACATCATTTTAACATGCAAGTTAAACACCTCTTTTGCTTTAGTTCCACATAACGTTACATTTATATGAACTGTTCAAAATATATTTTGAGAATTATGTAGGGTTATGTCACGTTAACTCATGGTTGTAAACGGATAGTTTTGGATGTTAGAGAATGTTAGAGTTGTCGCAACTGTTGATAAAATTTTAAAAAAGTTTTATGGTTTTTTAAATAGAAAGAATTTAATTGAAACTACAACAAATATGACAAGAATAAAATGGTGATATTTTTGTTGAAAAAAATTCTGTGAATTAAGTTTTTAAGTTTTATATTTCTATTTTTCTAATAAAAATATTATTTATGAAATAATGAAATGATGAAAAAAAAAAATAAAATGATAATATACGTATATAACCAAATCTAATAAATTGAAATAAATGTTTTTAACATGGAGTTCAAGATCAAAAAATGTGCAAAACTCACGCACTAGGTTTATTTCTAGAAACAAAAATATATTTATTTATCTCAGAAACATTTTATTTTTCCTCTGTTATATTTAATTTAAAAAATTCCAAATAATGAAATATTTTATTACGTTGAGAAAAAATATTTTAAATATTTATAATCAACAAGTAAAATAATCTAAAAAATATCATTCGCAATTAATTCGTGAATATAATACAATTTTAAATATTAATTCTGGTAATTTTTGTAATGCATTATAATCTAAACTATTATAAGTTTAACTAAATTTGCAATTTTAATTTGTTTTTACTCAAAATTTGTTAATGTCAAATTTAAGTAAAATTTATATAAATAATATTTGTACCAATAAAATATGAATTCTCATTGTTGTTTATGTAATTTAATCAATAACTAACAAACAAAAATTGCAATAAATACAATTTAGTTAAACAAATAGTTGTCAAGTGATTATTTTTTTATATTTTGTTTCAGTCACTTCAATGTGTCATAAAAAAAATTAAATTTACTATCGCCACTTAAACATAGAAAATAAAAACATTAAATAGAATGAATTTAATTCATTTCAAAATTCTATTACACAATTGTGACTATTTATCTATGATTTTAATTTCTTTTATTACTTTCTTTAAATATATTTATAAAATATGATTTTTATTACTTTTCTAGTTATTGTGTTTAAAAGTAAATAAAAAATTCAATAAATATAAACATAATAGTTTTTATAGCCTCGCTCCAAAGCTTAGTCTGTAAGTTGTCTGGCTGTAGCAGTCATAAGGTACATATTTTAGGGACACAGGTTCAAACCCTGCTAAAGTTATATTTAATCTAATAAGTATTTCCACGGAATTTAGATACAGTGATTACTAATAATCAAGGTAGTTGATGCAATATAACGAAATGGAAATCAAGTAGTTTCTGTATCCGGTATGGTTGCAGAACTCACCAAAATAACAAAACACTAATAGTTTGTATTATTACTCTATTTTTTCGATTAAGGTAGATAAAATGATAACAATTTTAACATGTTTTTTGTTCTAACTAAGCAGTTGCAATGGCTTAGATGATAAACAAACAATTTTTGAATATTACAAGAATTACTTTCTTTGAAAAATATTTAATATGAAATATAAATAAAATAGTAACAAGTGTTCTTAATTTTTATGGGTGCATTTGAGTACAAAACATTCTTTATCTAGTATGCACGCATACCAAGCCAACCAAAATCATACTCTACACATACTTCTTTCATACAATTGAAATGTTGTGTATCACACTAAAATTCATTTAAATTTTACCAAATGTAATTTATAGCACACTTGTTTTGTATTGCATTCAAGTGATGCGTGTTTCATAGAATACAATAAAATTAAATTCAGCTAGTGTTTGTGCTATATTGACATCAAGCACAACTGAATTAGTTGGATCTGTTTTCTCTTTGTTTGTTCTCTATTTTGCGTGTCAAGGCTATTAGTGATGGCACTAACGACGCTGTGAAACAGCAAATTTTTAATTAAGGTGGCATCAACGGCACTCGATAAATCATAATGTGCTAAAAAACTGTTAAAAATAATTGGACAATCAACGATCGTTTTTTTAAATTTTGATTTAAGTGCTTAACCACATTTTGGGTGAAATTTGATATATTGTTCTCTAACAGGCATAATAATTATTAGATCATTTAACTGCCTTTAATAACAATTTGTAAAACATACTGAAAAAATTTGTAAAAATATAATTTTTTATTATAATTAAATATAAATTAACCAATACAACACTACTATTCTTTTTTTTAAACGCATTTAGTTTTTGAGATAGACATTTGACATTGTTTGACGTAAATAAGAAAAATCAAGCTTTAATTTTTTGACTAAAAAATGTGTCAAAACCTAAATGCAATACAAAAATAGAATAATAGTATTGGATAATTTATACTTAATCGAGTAAACATATTTTTATTTTATTTCAAATGTATTTTTGTTCGGAATATGAGTTCGTATCAACGTTTGTACCTTTTTACTAAAATTAATTTTATTATCTTATAACTTAATTAAAGATAAAAAATTATGTTCTTATACATTTTTTAGTATTTATTTGCAAATTGTTATTAGAGACAGCTAAATGATCTAATAACAACTAGGCAATATATGGGACAATACTTCAAATTGTAACCGAAATGTGGTCAAGCACTAAAATTAAAAGGTTTGACAACTCAAAAATTTAAAAAAAACATGTTTTTACTATTCTGTGAATATTCGATTGCTGTTGATGCCATGTTGATTAGAAATTTGCGGTTTCACAGTGTTATTAATTAAAGTACTATCACAATACTAACGCAAAAATTATTCAAAAACAATTTCAAATTGAATAAATTACAAAAATATTGGTTAAATTTTAAATTTATATAAAATATAAATTTTATTAATAGAATCGCAATTGTTAATTATTTAATTTATTTAATAATAGTTTTAAATAAAGCTGCGACCCGCCAAATAAACTCCCGACAGCGAAGATTAAGCTTTATTAGAGTCGTATTTGATTGTTGTACATGCCTTATATAAATACTGTTAGTTAATTAAACTAATTTGAATTGCAAAATTGATATATTAAACTATATCATACTTTTTATGATAAAGTGATATAGGTAATCAATTATTATACACATTCAAATTTGTCAGCAGGTACCGATTGATATAAATTTTTAAATTAAACAGAAAATAATACAGGCTTGAAATTATTACAAAACATTCTAATTGCAATTTAGACAAGCACTAAAACTGTATTTTTTGATATTTTAATTTTAAGGCGTTTAGGATTGTGGTCATTAAAATATCAAATAATCAAGGTAGAAGGTATTGCTTTGTGGAATAAAAACTCTGTGTTTTTACATTTTTAAAATTGGTATTTACAAGAGAAAATGTAATACTTAATATGTATATACTTAATAATAAAAAATATTACAGTCAGAGGATAAGGAATAAGTAGAAGAAAACCTAAACAAATAAGAATTTTTTTTGTTTGATTATGTTTTAATAATACTTTAATTTCTGCTACTCTAAATTCTTTATTTTGTAATTTTTACAAAATATATTATATAAATTATTTTTTAACTTTTTATTTGTTTCAGATATATTTTTTTATCTTAAATGGCATTGTATACTTTTATACAATTCTAGTTAAATTTCCTATTGTCTTGATTTTGTTATTAAATTGCATTTATTTTTATTTGATTAACCTTTTATTAATCAAACGTATGAGCTTTGTACGTTTAATGACAATACTTTCTGCATATTTTTAAAAGTTTTAACAATCATTAATTGGTGCAATAATCTATGTAGTAAAACAGAAAATCAAGTTTGCAATAAAACAAAGTTTAAAGATTGATCACACCAAGACAGAACGTTGGATTGAAGTTATACAGGAAGGAAAACGCTGCAAATATTTGGTGTATGTTCAACATAATGTGCAGATTTCTCTAGTATCTATTTACTGTAAAAACATATAGTAGAGTTAATCAATAGTTCCAAATTATTTTATTTAATAATATATTTTTTTATATTTGTAAAATATTTTATACCTAAAGCTTTGTGAAAAAATTTCATTACTTTCTAATTGGTAACTGCTGTGTTACTTTATAAAAATAAAATTAATTTCTTATAAAATATTATCTATACTAACCTTTATTTTGTATTAGACTTCTAGAATGTAGTACCATAGGTAAAAATAAAATACCTAAGAATAATGGTAGATTCTAAACGTGCTGCATTTTTAAGGTTTATTTTATAAAAACAAAGATATGCAGATTGATACGACAATGATAATTTATAAAACTTTTTATAGATCTATTCTAGATTATGCATGCATGTGTATGGTTCATGCATTAAAAACGGCAAAACAAAAATTAAAAGTGAGCAAACGAGAAGCAATTTAGATCATTTTTAAATTAAGACATCCTAATAATTCATTACACAACATTTCAAACACAAATTTGTGTTTGATAACTAAAATAATTCCAATTGATATGCTTGCTATGTCAACTTACAATAAAACTATTCTCTAATTAACTGCTAATTTTGCACATTCAAAAACTACTACCGGATTAAAAAAATTATATTATTATTAAAAAATTATATATATTGTTATTCAATGACTGGAGGACTGTTGTATGATTGTATACACAATTGTATATATACAACATATATTATTATTAATACCTACAAATATATTAATATTCTAAATATTTAAAAAAAATAATAAATTTTTTTGTTACATTTATTTGTTTAAAAACGTGTAAAAAATATATATTTTATAATTTTTTCTATTGCAAATTGTTTTTTTTTAGCTTTTTTATTTAATTCTCAAATTGTATAAATTGTCTAATTAAATTAAATAATTTGCCATCTAAAAATTCTTGAATATTTAAGGATATTAAGTAGCAGGCATGCATTGTCATTCAAACTAAACGTGTGTAAAAATTTTCAGCTCAATTAATTCAAGCAATATGCTTTAAATTTGGATTGAGTTATAAAATTTTAGCCGCACACACGTGCATATACAGAATATTGCATATTAAATATAAGTAATAAAAATAGTAACTTTTAGTTTTAAGTTAATGGATTCAAAACTGTTTTTTTTTTAGAAAGCTGTAATATTAGTAAAAATAAGTTCAATCATTGTAATGTTTTAGTCATTTCTAAGTAATATTTGGAATAATTTTGTTAGCTTCTGCTACAAAACAAGCTTAACATTTCTAAATCCAATTTTTCTTAAGAAAAACTAAAATTAATGCCTTTGATAATATTTTATCAGCACTCGTAGTCGATTACGTTTAAATTCTATATGCACAACGGGTGGTTAGAATTTAATTATGAATAAAAACGACCATGTTGAAGTGTTCATTTCTCATATAATAAATTTTTTATAGTATACACTCAATCAATCATAATTATGCATTCATTCACACTACTTTTCTTTCTTTGTTTAACATGTTTAAAAATAAAGTATTGTGGAATAATAAAAATAACAATCCGTTTCTAAATCTTGTAATTCAATGTAATTAGTAACAATATATAAATATCTTCTCTGGTTTTTGCTGAATAATTTGTCGAAACAAAAATAAACTTTGATTGTTTTGTTAATTGCACCTAAATATAAGGAACATAACCCGTTTTGTTTTTCTGGTATTTATTCTTGAATTATGTGACTTATACGTACAAATACAATTTAGGACAATATTTTGAATTAAAGTAATAATAATTTAATTAGTAAATGTTTTGGGTAATCATGCTGTAATACCTATGTAAATATACAAAAATTACAACAAAATATATAAATGCTCATATATATTTGTGTTTTCATTTTGTGGTAAATAGGCACTGACGCTCTATAATAAATCAAAAATATGCAATATTTTATGCCAAAAACTATTATCAGCACGAATGCAAAGAATTGCAATTTTGCCACCTTATTACGAGTTTAGTTTGTAGTTGCTATATTATTATGCATACATTCTTCATCAAGATGACACGCGAATGCTAGCTCATCATGCGTGGCACTGCATAAAACTACTTACTGCTAAATGACTCCTCTATTCTTAGAAAGTGTGAACTAAGTATAACATTTTCCGGAAATAATTTATTTTGACAATGAACAATGCTGAATAACTTCTCATGTAGACCTCATAAACCAACAACACTAAATTAGTGTGTATGCCTCCAGAAACATCATCACAAAGACTGTAAATCAAATTAAAGTAAATAATAATTTTTTTAAAACAAGATAATTTATTGACATAGCATTACTTGGTAATAAATATTTCTTTGAATGCGATTTATTAATATATAAAATCGAAAACTATAAATTAGCCTATTGTATAGATCTCTTTTAATCATTGCATTAATTATTTTTTAATTAATGTTAACAAACATTTTGACATTGGCAATAAAAATTTGTAATATGAACTATTCAATGTAGATAGAATAATAACAAATTGGAACAAATTTAAGTAGGGTTATGTTTTTTTTTTATAAACACTTGTAGCACCATCTTATGCTAAATCTTGTCATTAAAAAATAATCAACCCTTATAATTTTCCAAAGTTAAGTATAGAATTATAGTACTTTTTTTAATGAAAAATATTTATTTAATTGTAACTCCATCAATAAAAAAACTTGGCAACTGATATTAACCGTTATGTAACCAAAGTTGCAAAGTGACGGCTAATGGTACAAAGCGGAAACAAGTTAAAGTAGAAGTAGATATCTTTGCTTTGCCGAGGCATAACTAGAATTAGTGTACGATTGTTTGTTTAAGAACAATTTTGGCAATGAAATAAACAAAAAATTGTATTAATACCGTGATAAAATCAACAATGCAAGTTTATGTTGTCAGTATAACATGTTTTTATATTAGATAACAAAATTAAGAAAAAATAATTAAAAACTTTGATTTGAATGTGTATTTCTATAATAATTTATAATCTTATTAGAGCTTATAATATGTAATATTTAATTACTTAGTACTGGTTTGAATTAATTTAGTAATTTTGTTATAACTTAAAATTTTAACTATCTCTTTGTGATTCAAATATTTTTCAATTATTATTGATACATTATAATGAATTGGTCGACAAGTACGGTGTTTTTGTAAGCATAGGTAAAAGAACGCTCTAAAATTAAATAATTAGTGTTTATATGTGGAAATTCTATTATAGAATAGAATATCAATAAATTTTAGTTAAAACTGTAGTTAATTTTTATCCACATAATAAATATTGAAAATTTTGCAACCACACTTAACAATACTTTAAATTCTATTATAGTTAGATATTATTTTATATTAATTTTTACAACAAAGAATTATTACTTACAACTAAAACAAAACATATTTGTTACTTTGCAAAAAAAATTGGAATTTTTATGAGTTTATAGAAAATAATAAATTGCAAAACATATAATAAAAGTTATCATTAGCAAGAAAAATTGTCTTCTCTAAGAACAATTATAGACAAACAAAATTATATTTAAAAAAGTTGTAATTTATAGTTTAAATTTAATGTTTATTTAACTAATAATTAATAATTCTTTGTTACAATTCAAATTATAGTTTTTTAAAATTTCAACAAAATTATAATTGGAAACTATAATTTAAAAAATTGAAAAATACATTTAATGTAAAAGATTTTTAAATAGAGTTACGTTGTGTAATCAATCTATTTATTGATGGTTTCTTTTATAACTTTTATTGCTATTTGTACAATCTCAGTTAATGCAATTAATGCACGGAATTCATATTTTTTTCATAGTTTATCTATAAATTTTTCTCTGTATGTAACAACATTGCTTTTCTACAGGTTTACTTTATGGTTTATAATTTTTATTTTGTGTTTTATTGTATCTATTTTTACTGAACTAATAGTTTGTTATTCTTCAACATTGTTTTCCTTATTATTAATTTTTTTAATTTCTATTTTTACTTAACCCGTTATTAATTCTATTGACACTTCTATATTCTATCCTATTTTACTTTTTTTTTATAAAAGTGTTTTTTTCTTCTTCTCTTTTTCTTCTCTAATTTATTTTCTTATTTTTCTAATTTTTGTTTATTTTGTCTCTTAGTTTTTTGTTGCCTTCTTGTAACAATTCTTTTTTTCTTTTCTTTTTTTGAGCAATGCTTTTTTTGTTTTCTAGCTTTACATTTTTTTTTCTTTTGACAGTACAGGTGTTTTGGTTGTTGTTTATTCCCTGTCTCTTCTTCTCACTTTCCAATCACTGTTTTACTGCTTGCAAAAGGCTACGCATGTTCTAAGGTGTTCACTCTGCGATTTCTGTTTGCGTCCAATCTGTAATTCTTTGTTTACTATTCTTATTTTTTACCATTTTTTGTATTTTCCAACTAGTTTTTTAATTCTCGTTGTTTTAGCACCCTGCCTTTTTTTTTATAATTTTTTTATACACAACATTATTTTAGATGACTTATGTTTTGTTTTTCTCTTAACTGTTCCAGAAAAGAATTGAAAAACTTACATTACTAAACGTTATGTTTATTTGTGATAAACATAAAATTTGTCAACTATTGCTTAAATATTTGTTTTGCAAAATTCATCTAAATCTGAAATTTTCACCCCAAAACTCAATACTAACTAAAAGTAGATTTCTGCGTAGCTGTTTGTGCAGTAGATTATTTATTTAAATAAATAAACATTTGATTTAAATATACATCGTATTTGAATTTATTCCATTTATCTCATCTACATGTCTATAATACAATAAGACTGTTTGACATTAATTTATATGGTACAAACTTTTTTTCTTAAATCTAATAATGTAATCAGTTGTTTTTTCTTTGTCTTGGTTGATTTATTACTCAACCCTAAAATTTTCAACAAAAATTAATTTTTTTTAATACCGGTTAAAGTAAACTAAAGCATGCAACTAAATTCAGGTTTTTGTAATATTGTGATATTATAACACTGTAAAGTTATAAAACGCAATTTATAATATTAAAATAGACTGGTGACGATTAAAATTACTTTTTTGCAACAATTTATATGTCTATCCCTTTGTTGACAAAAATTACTGTATTTGATGCTAATAATTTTAATGATGCTATTTTTGCAATTTTTTTGCAATTGTATCAATTAATTATGTTGATAAAATTTTACTATACCGTTTAATTTAATTATTATATTAAATAATAAATATTAAACACTTTGTAACTACACTTAACAATATTGATATATAAATATATATTATTTGCACTTTTGATTTTATTTACCGCACAAGTTAATTAAAACAGAATTTATTTCTCCTGTTTTCTTCAATTAATACATTTTTATAATAATATTGATTTATTTATTATATTGAATTTATTTCAATTTTTAATTTTTTTGTTGATTTATTTAATTTTTGTCTAAGAATTTTCATCAAGCTGGCGGGTGAAGAAAAAATTGCTCTGAGCCAACTGATGTTAGATTACAACACATATAAATTATGATTGCTTTGCGTCCAACTGTGAACCCAACTAACCGAAGAAAATGGTATAATAAAGTTAATCACTAAAGTGGATTTTGCAAGCTAGTAATTTTCCATAGTCTGTTAACTTTATGTTTTAATTTTTCGTTTTAAAAACTCAGCGTTTACAACATAACGCATTTCACTAAATTAAGTTCTTTTTAGAGAGTTACAGAAAACAATTAATCTTAGTCAACAACATAATTTAAACAACCTGTGATTAAGAATTTAAATAAATAATATACAACCAGCAATTTACATTAATTTTATTCTTAAATATAATTTATTATTACACTACATTTGATTAATTCAAAATAAAATTTCTTAAAACAAATTATTTTCTAGATATAAATTTTACTAAATGATTAGTATTTATTATCTCAATATAATTTAACTTTAATACTTAGTAGATATGTTTAATTTAGTTATTACGCATATTATAATTCTATAACATTTCTAATATAATGGTACATTTTATATTAGATACCTAATATAATTTACTTTGTTTAATTTGTTATTTAAGAAATTCAGAAGTTATGCATTTGTATAATGGGGCAACTACAGAGGTTCTCAAAACAGTCTGACGTGAGATAAACCAGCAAATTGCAAAAAGATCTACATTCAACTTTACTTGTACTAAATCATTTTAAAAACAATCTTTAGAAAGAATATAAATTATATTTATTTTACGTTGCCATTGTAAACATAGAAATGTTATACTTTAATTGCATAAATAAAAATATCAAGTGTATTCACTGTCGAACAGCAAATTTCCGATTAAGATGGCATTAACAGCATTCGATCAATCACAATTTTCTAAGAAAATGGGTTTTTCAAAATTTTTCCAGGACTCATAGTTTTTTTTAATTTCGATTTTAGTGTTTTGCCGAATTTTGGTTGCAATTTGATATATTGTCTCATAACTTCCGTAATTATTGCTAAATCATTTAGCTGTTCTCAACAATAATTTGCAAATAAATAGCAACAAAATGTGTAAGAACGTGATTTGTTTATCTTTAATAGTTTCGAAGTAATAAGTTTCTTTATTGTTTCAATATTTATTTTAATAGTAAAATTAATGTAGAGTGATTTATATATTATTAAAGAAGCGTATTTATACGAAATTGTTTTTTTTTGTATTATTTTATATTAAATAATCTATAATAATTAATAAAGTAAAAGAAACATAAACAGAAAAATCTATGTTTTTAAATGAATCACCATTATTAATCTTAATTCTTTTGTACCCAATTTTTGGGTGTAGGATGTCGTATTGTGTGACTTGTTACCGTCCTGCAACCACATCAATCGTAAATTGACACCGTGCTTAACCTGCCTTTATTACACTCAGTAGCTGCACCGTTTCTGTTCGGCGGGAGGTACTCCCAGCTTGGTGCTAAACTGTAATGCTGCAAAGAGCGGTGCTGCCAGCAGGAGTCAAACCTGCGTGCCAGCGCTAAGCTGTTAAGCGTGCTAGCGAAGCAATTACTTTTATTAATATAAAACTCTTAATTTTGCAAAAAATTACTTACCAAATATGTTAGAGTATTTTTATTAGGTTGGAGTTTTTAGATGATATATTGAACTAGTGACAACAATTGACTTATAGCCAGAGAACACTTGTTTTTACAGATGACACATTGTAACCACGTTTAAAACAATTTTTGCGTTTACAATAAAATTAACTTTTATCGCTATTTTTAAACTAAATTTTTGTTATAACTTGTTAGAAAATTTTTAAAATTTAATATTTGAAAGGAATTATGAAGGTTTTAAAATATAATATAATATATATTTGTGCATTGAAAATACTTTAAATTTAAAATTAAAATTATAAAATATGATGATAAGTACTATAGAATATTGTAAATTATATACGTAGTAAAATTTAAATCAGTTTAATCACAAAGTAACTATCTATCAAAATATAATTTTTCTTTAAATTTTAGTTTTAAGAACTAAATTAATTGTATGTTCAAATATTGATGAAAGAAAATAAACGCTTTAAAACGAAAATTTCGACAAATTCTTTTTTTGTTTTGTTGCCAATCAACATAACTAGAATTTCAACTCATATGTTATCCTAATTTTTTTTATAAAATTAATAAATTTATTTCAAATTTAGATAATATATTTTTATAATTTTAATATTTTGTAATAAATGAATTATGAAAAAAAAACTGTGTCAGTGTTTCTTTGTGCTAACAAGGACGCTAGTTCCATATTTCATATATTATCATAGTTATATACTATAACTATTTATCCAGAATTATAAGAATTTTTAAAGTGTATTATAACTTTTAATTCTACTTTATTTTTTTTACTTTTGAACCAATTCACTTTTACTGTTAAATTACAATAAACTAAAAATTTAAAAAAACAATTTGTGGTAAATTAAAAATACAGGATGAGAAATACATTTATTTTAAGCGTCTGACGCCAGAAGCTGAAGTAATACAGCTTTGTCGACATAGCGTTATAACGTTAGAAAAAAACCATAAGGGTAAAATAAAGTTAGTTATCTATAAATTGAATATTGCAAAGTAAAAAAAAATTAGAACTTCTATGTTTGTTTAGAACAGTGACTTTTAGAATTAATTTTATTTGTTTTCTTCCAGAAGCAAATTTTTATTACACTAAGAATTTCTCGAACGATATAATCTTCTAAGCAATACTTTTTAAAAATTAAAGATTTTTAATAATTTTCTAGCAATTCACAATTTATATTAGTAATTTTGCTGTACAATCTGCGTTGCAAAAAATTTTGCTAAATTACTATTAATAAACTTGAAGCATTTATAGCTCTTGAAGTGTATATAAATAATGTTTACTTTATTAGCTAATACAAGGTTTTTAAATTTATATAAACAATGAGTAATTAGGTAAAAGTATTATTGAGTGTAGTTACAAAATGTTTAATATTCATTCTGTGGATGTAACTTAAATATTTTGTTAACTGTATTAACACTATGCCGTCCGCACAGTTCGTAAAAATTTGTTTTGCGTCGGCAGCGCTAACTCGGATTGCTTAGCTTGCCGCCGGGCGTTTTTATCGCTAGTTCCTATGAGTTCTCAACTGTTCCTTTACTTTCATAAAAAATGGAGAAACACGTAATGAAATACAAAATTTGTTTGTTTTATATATTTGTTTATTTGCATTTTTTTGGTATTTTGTATTTTTCTTCTTCTTCTTCTTTTGTTACCACCTCGCTGCCTGCGGTTAGACCTACGGTCTATATTCTTTCCGATATATTATTTGGGGTGACTCTGCGTATATAAGAATAAACCAGTTGAGAGCCTTACCCAAGTGCAAAGAATACTTCTCAACAGTCAAAGTTATCAGTATGACTGCCGGAGCGAGTAGTGTTATTGTGCCTACTGAGAATCAAATCCAGGACCTCTTATTTTCAGAACATATGTAGCACTGTCTTCTTCTCCGTTTATTTGTTTTGAATATACGTATTAATTGATGTTGCTTTATGTGAATTTACAGTCTGTCAACCGGATAATAATGAGGTACCCGATACTGTGACAACCTCCTCGGTGGTCAAAAGATACAGAAGTCGAGCACTGAGCAAAAATATGTTTTTAATAATCTATACATTGTTTCACAAATTTTAATTGGCAATATGGAACATTGATTACAATAAAAAAAAATTGCATAACTGTGTGTTTATTGAGATGGAATTTGTTGATAACGCTTGTTTGTTTAAAACTATAAAAATATTAGTTACCTTTGTGGCTACTGAATAAAATATATGTAAGATAATCAGTTAATTTTCTGAGTTACATTAGGTTTGCTTTTTTAAAAATTTATCCGATAAATTTTTTTTTAAATTTTTTTTTTGAATATTAGAAGAGTTTTAGCGGTAATATAGATACGATCCTAAACTATAAATATTGTTAAAATTCGTAAAACAGGTTTATTCTTATTACTATATAATATATAATAAATATAGTAATTAAAATAAATTATTTATATTAAAAGTAACATTTAGTATTTGTTTTTGTCTATATTAAGTAAAAATAAAAAATGAAAATATTTTTTAAATTTTATTTTATAATTGAAATTATTGGGTACATACATTTAATATTTAAAATTGAGATATAATGTTAATATATATAAAAACTCATAACATAACTAACATATTTATAAATTTAAATAAACTTACACAATTCTAATCTTTAATTACTTTGTTGATTATTTCAGAAGTTCAAGTAGTAGTACAAATGCACACACTTACAATAATTTAACTTTCAGCCAGACTAAACGGAAGGCATAAATTTTCCCTGACCTACAAACTTTAAACTCAACGCTATTGTGTGCTAAAAATATACTACCAAATTTATAGTGCTTTTATAACACAGAAAACAATTTTAAAAATAAATATTTTTAGCGTATATAGAAAATATTAAATACTGTGTTTTTTATTGTCTTTATGAAGCTCTAAAGTGAAGCATAGATATTTTATGTTTTAGATAAAATATTAGCATATGTACTTTAACATTATGTTAATTAGTCATATTTTGCTGCTTTGATTTATTTGATCTACTCATTAATGCCAAATTGTTTTTTAAGGAATAAAATAATGTTTAATGATTATTAATTAAATTATGAGAATAATTTTACTTTTCAGTATGCTAAATAAGGCTGAGAAAACAATATGACTGTCAAAGTTGTCAATTTTGGCACAACATATTTATTTAATGCAAGTAAAATATTCTAATGAAATTTAACAAAATATACACTACATTTTATATTTGTATTTTATTGTGTTTTTTTTTTATAATAAAAACAATCTTGTTTGATTGACAGATATACAGAGCATTAATTTAATCTTATTTCTTGAATGTTTTAATTTTTTAAATTTATTTTAGATATTAAAAAAATATTTACAACATTTCTTTTATGACAATTTTCTTTTATTTACTTTATTTAACACCTTTCCAGTATAAATAAAATAAACTACAAAAAAATCTTAATGAAGAGAATCAAGATCAAAAGTTATAAAATAAGTACCCTGAAGTACCAAGTACCAATTTATTGTCACACTCCACTCTAGCTAACATATTAAATAAATGTTTATTATATTTTTTGTTTATATTTTGGATTCAATAATTAAAAATTTATATTAAAAAAAATAAAAAAATTATAAATAATTGATACAAGAAGCAACAATACGTTGAAAGTAAAAATATAAATTAAAGTAAAGTAACACATTGTACCGGCGTATTGATTTAATCTACCCAAAATGCTTTAAATTTCAATCCAAAATTTAAAGATTATTGCAAAAAAAATAATTTACATTATGATATTATTATATTTAAAAATAAATATTAGCATTTATTTATGAATAATAAGCATTCTAAAAGTAAAAGTGTTAATTGATTTAAAACTAAATACGAATACTTGCAATGATTTTTTTTTTGAGAAAAATCTTTCACGATAGTTGAAAAAACCTTTTACCTACTGATATACCTACTGATACCTACTGACAAAATATAAAACTGCACAAGTTGGAAATAGCAATGTAGTTTTTAGAAATTAAATTTTCTTGATTATCTCAAAAAATATCAAACAATAATATTTTTCAATTTATTATAATATAATTAATAAATTATAACCATAAATATTATTGGAAAAAGTTTAAGATTTTGTCAAATTAATATAAATAAGACTTATCAATTTTTAATTCAATCTTCTATAAGTTTCATTATAAGATATTTATAATCTTTACACTATCAATTCAAGTATTACTATGTATAAAAACTTGTTACATATGCAAGGGCAAAAATACAATATTTTTAAAACTTGCAAAGAGTCATGCAATTAGTTTTAAATTATTGAATAACAATTGAAGAGAAGAAAACAGTATTAGAAGCCCCATAAAACGTACAACACCGGTGTTGCAAAAAACAAAACATCAAACATAAGAAAGTACTATTAGTTTTTATATTTAACACGTTGATTTAAAATTTCTACCAAAACAAAAATAAATAATGTAACTACTTAAAAACTGCTTGTGTTTTAAATTAAAACTTATTAAACAATTATTTTTGAAAAATAATTGAAAAATTAAGAATAAATAGGACAACTGACATACCGGATACCCGCGTCAACCAATTCAACATGTCATAAAAAAACAAAGTAATCCTTTTTGCAAAATATAACAGTATTATTTAATTGTAACTATCAAATAATTATTTATATAATATAATGTGGTACATTACTTAAAAGGCAAACTTTAAATATATTGCAAAGTGTATTGTTACCTATTTTGGACGTCGACGTCAATTTTTTTCTACACTTAATTATACTGCGCTAACTATCAAAGTTTTAAACTGGTATTGAGAGTGTAAATTTAATAAAAAGATCATTTATTTATTTGTTGACAATCTATGCATTAAGTCTTGAGCAAAAATTTAGGACAACGTAGTTGCAAACTTTTCTAATTTATCTTGATTTTATATATATAGTTATACTTTTATCTTACAATCTGCAATTAAACTACAAATATAACTACATTTTTATTTTTTTTAAATACAATTTTGAGTTGCATTAGTTTCTTTATAAAATAAAACTTTCTTGATTTTGATTGCATTTATTTGTATGTTTTGATAATAAAATTGGTATAGAAAAACTTTTTTTTTGAATATACTAATGATGCTATGCAATTTATATTTAAAATAAAATTACAATATTATTTAAACAAACTTAATTTTAAAAGGAATGTTTATGCCATATTTTAAATATGTTATTGATTATCTGTAGACTTGACAATTACTAGTTTATAGTATTTAAAATTTTTTGTATTAGAACTATTACT
The DNA here is from genome assembly GCA_027575565.1 of Diploeciton nevermanni. Taxonomy (NCBI): domain Eukaryota; kingdom Metazoa; phylum Arthropoda; class Insecta; order Coleoptera; family Staphylinidae; genus Diploeciton; species Diploeciton nevermanni. The sequence goes on from JAODIE010021074.1 coordinate 32,767, forward strand.
ATTTTTTCATAAATTATTTTAAACAAATTTCAAATCAACATAATTTTTATAGTTCACATTTCTAGCATTTTTATTTTATTGCAAACTTATTACAGCGTTTATAATTACATATTTGTTTTGTAGCAGAAATATAAATTTCTAAAACAAATATGGATTATGAAAGAAAATTTGGAAAGCAACAATATGGATGCTAAATACTACGTATTATTAAATTGCGTATACTCACTTTTAAAATTTTTTATATATTTTGATGTATCATGCACAGATATTCTGTCTCTATATGAAACATGTATGCATTTACAAAATCACGTCTCTTCAAATGTAAATATGCATGCATTGAAGTTACATCACGCACTTCGTACTAAAGTTCAAACTATACCACAATAACCACTATCTCTATAGAAATAAAACATTACAAGAACAAGTATAATATATACTTGTTTACTGTACAATTTAATTATTACAATACGTTTGAATTATTTATAACTAATTTAGAAAAAAAAAAATTATTTAAAAATCATGCGTAATTTTAATTCTATTCTTGAAACTTTTATATAAAATTTATATTTATCACAATCATATTTTACTATCTCCTAATATACGTTGATATATTTAGTTAAACTAAAAATATTATATTCGTTTTTAATTAAAATTTAAATTTATATTTAAAATTTGATCAAGTCAATTTTTTTAATTTTTGGATTATTCTTAAGTTTAAAAACTATATTCTAAAAATATTCATGATTTCTAGTGAAACAAAAATCTATATGAAATTACCAACTTTTTAAATAATTTTAATTATTTTGTTTATTTATTTATTATTATATTTATTTATTTATTGTAACTTAAAATCTATTGCATAAAATAATAAATGCATTTGTTATTTAAATTTTCTAGTCTGGGTTTCACACAATTATCATTATCATGCATTTTTTAAAAATTTAACAAGAAAAAACAAAAGATAATTATTATATTGCCCTACAAACTGAATATACCCTATTAAACTTGTGTTTAAAGCATACTCATGTCAACAGCATTTGCAAGTACTAAAACAAAATCCAGAAACTACTCGGCATTTAAATCAATTAAACGCACGTTTAATAAGGTAAATTAAAAATGCCTTTAGTGTTTAATTATATTGTAGTAATTTAAAATAAAGATATATAGACACAAATTGTTATAAATGAGTAAATTAAAGCAAATATAACTTATTATATTGTTGTAACATAATTTTATCACCTATTAATTGCGTATTTTATAAAATTTTAAAAATTAAAATCTAATCAATTTGTTTACTTGTTGATGCAGTATAATAGAATGAAAGTCAGGTACGGTATCGGTAATTAAGGTGGTTTCTGTACGCTCCAAAAAAATATATATATATAACCTAATCTTGCAGAAAACTTTAATTATTTTATTTTATTACCGCATTTAAATAAAAACATAATTTTAAATAGTTTCATTTTATAATTATGTATAATGTAAATAATTAAATTTAATTTTATTGTTTGTTATTGTTATAATATTTATTTTTCTACCAGGGCAAAATGAAATAGTAAATAATTGTTATATTTTGTTTTTTTTAATATTTACTTTAAAATTAAATAAAAGAAATAGGAATTTTACATATTTATTAATAACTTTAAACTAATAGGTTATTTTGTATGTAGTTCCATATGTTCTTTGTAATAAGGTAAATATTAAATATTTTATAAATATTCATAAATATCTTTAATTTTTAAAAACAAAAAAGTAGAACTAAGTATAAAAATTCTTTAATTGAATACTTCTTACATATAATTTGTAGATGCTAAAACATTGTTTTATTTTAAGTATAACCGTAAAAAAAATTTAAATATTATTTACTTTTAAATACTATTATTTAAAATTTTAAAATATCGGGTATAAAATTAAACTGTAATCTAAGACAAAAAGAATGGATTGCAGCAAATTTCTTAAGTAGCAAGAGTGAGATACTGCCTCTATTCCAAGAACATATTAAAACACTGATTCTAACTTCTGCAATATTTCATAAGTCAAGCCAAACAGAAAAGCCTTGTGATGGTTAAAATAGTATATTAAATCAAATTATAATTTACATTAAAGTTTTTTTATCCAAAGTAAGAAAAACATAGGTAATCAATATATTTTAATCTAAATAACGTTTAATTCTAAATATAAACGCATTTTTAATCAAATGTTATCTTATAAGAAAAAATGCTTTTTTTTCTATTATTTAAAATTAATGTGCTTGTATTTTTTGTTTTTGACTAATATTTATAAGTAATATTTCTGAAATTTAAAACACACATTTTGTTATTTATTTTTCCTGAATACAAAAATAAATTTTCTGGTGTTATAGTTCAAACTAAAAACAATGTAAATTTTATCATCGTAATAATTTCTAATTTCTAATTTAATTACCTAACCTGAGTAAACCCTGATCTTATAACAATTATGTTGCATATTACCAGAATATAATCAAGATTAACGTTCAAAACTATACTAATGAAAAATATATAATTTTGCTCGTATAGATAGAAATTATAACATCAAAATTTTAAAACATTTTTGAGTGTAGTTGCAAAATGTTTGTCAATTATTATGTTAATATAATTTAACTTTAACATTTACAAAAATTTATTTATAAAACATTTTTGGTTTGATGTTTTTTTAGAACGTACGATACTTGAGCTACTTAAATATAATTACTAAAATTAAAATAATAAGTAATAAATTGATATCAGTGCGAATTTCCGAATATATTTTTCACTTACGTAAAAACTGGCTTAAATATAAACTGACTTATTAATCAATACCATCAATACAATAATAGTGGTTGACCAAATTTTTATTGCAACTTAATATAATGTTGCATAACATCTGTATTAAATTAATTAGCTGTATTTAATAACAATTTTTAATAGTAAGTAAATAAATGTGTAAAAACGTAATTCGTTTATTTTTAATAGCTACAAAATTACAAGTTATTCAAATTAATTTTTGTGTAAAAGTACAGACGTTGATATAAACGCATATTCCAAACAAATATATATTTGAAATATAATAAAAGTATGTTTATTTAACTTACCAAAAAACACTATATTCAATTTTTTTGTCGCGTTTAGTTTTTAAGAAAACAACTAGCTTTTAGAGTATGGTGTTCAAAAAACAAACCTAAAAAAACAACAAAATTGGTTTATTGCAATTAGGTTTGTTTGTATTCTAACATTTGTTTAAATTAGTTTATCGTCCAAATAAAAAACATCTCACAAAAAATGTAAATGTAAATGAAATTAAATACGGTAGTAATAACTAATGATGATTTACATCATTATCATTAATTTTATCTTGTTTTACAAAATATTTAAATAATCATATTTTTATAAAAATCAAAATGCAATTTATCTGTTACTCATAATAAAAAATATACAATATATATATATAACATGCTATTCAAATAAAACGATCATTAATTTAACAATAAAAAAACTATGCTAAAATATTAGTTATTTTAGGTGTAGAGGATTTAATGTCTAACGCTTTTTTACGTCAACAATTGTCTAATACAATTATTATATATCTGCTCTATAATTTTATCTAATTGGTTTATCTTGAGTCTTGGCGTTTTAGATCTTGAGTGCACTTTTTATAATTTCTAGTTCTAAATAGCTTTATACTTGTTATCTTATATTCAGGTTGTGAGCAGTAAATTAGCAATATTTTACAAAACGCTTAGCAGAGCATAGTTTTGATTTGCGGACTACTGAGTTATACATATTCAAAATAATTCAAAATCAAAATCAAAATTATCCAAAATTAAAAGTTTTTGCAAATAATTGTAATTATTTTTTGTAAGCAATAGCTAAAAATATTTATTTATATAATACTTGTAGTAGTCAAGCAAATATAATGTAATTTAAAGCACAGATATATTGAAATAAAATCGAAAAAATCGAAGTTTATGGCAAGTTTAACATTTCTACATATTCTATAAAAAAGTGCTATTGTTTAATTTTAATCCAATTCTAACAAATTTATTTCTAATTTTATTA
>JAODIE010021085.1:0-45836 GCA_027575565.1 Diploeciton nevermanni
ATCTACAAAGTAACAATGTAATATTTAGTTTATTTATATTATTCTTCAAGATATAGCAATTCTCCCGGCGCGTGTTTTGCAAAAAGTAAAAAGTTACCTAGTTTTGACTACTGTTTTTTGCCACTTTTAGTAAATTTAACGTAATTGCTTAACAAGTGTAAGATAGCGCAACTCTTAAACTACAAATTGACAATTCAAAATTAAGTTTATTCTTATTATTCTTCAAGATATAGCGATTCTCACGGCGCGTGTTTTGCAAAAATTAAAAAATTACCTAATTTTGACTACTGTTTTTTGCCACTTTAATAAATTTAACGTAATTGGTTAACAATTGTAAAATAGCGCAACTCTTAAACTACAAAATAACAAATTAATATTTAGTTTATTTTTATTATTCTTCAAGATATAGCAATTCTCCCGGCGCGTGTTTTGCAAAAATTAAAAAATTACCTAATTTTGACTGTTGTTTTTTGCCACTTCTTATTAATTTAACATAATTGCGTATTACGTGTAAGATAGCACAACTCTTAAACTACAAAATGACAGTTTAAAATTTAGTTTATTTTTATTATTCTTCAAGATATAGCGATTCTCCCGGCGCGTGTTTTGCAAAAATTAAAAAATTACCTAACATTGACTGTTGTTTTTTGCCACTTTTAATAAATTTAACATAATCGCGTACTACGTGTAAGATTGCGCCACTCTTAAACTACAAAATGACGATTTAAAATTAAGTTTATTGTTATTATTCTTTAGAATATAGCGATTCTCCCGGCACGTGTTTTGCAAAAATTAAAAAATTATCTAAATTTGATTGTTGCTTTTTGCCACTTCTAATTAATTTAACCTAATTTCGTAACACCTGTAAGATAGCGCAACTTTTAATCTACAAAATGACAATTTAAAATTTAGTTTGATGTTATTATTCTTTAAGATATAGCAATTCTCCCGGCGCATGTTTTGCAAAAAAAAAATATTACCTAACTTTGAGTGTTGTTTTTTGCTACTTCTAATAAATTTAACCTAATCGCGTATTACGTGTAAGATAGCGCAACTCTTAAACTACAAAACGACAACTTTAAATTTAGTTTATTGTTATTATTCTTTAGAATATAGCGATTCTCCCGGCGCGTGTTTTACAAAAATTAAAAAATTACCTAATTTTGACTGTTGTTTTTTGCCACTTCTAATAAATTTAACACAATCGCGTCACACGTCTAAGATAGCGCAACTCTTAAACTATAAAATAACAAATTAATATTTAGTTTCTTTTTATTATTCTTCAAGATATAGCGATTCCCCCGGCGCTTGTTTTGCAAAAAATAAAAAATTATCTAATTTTGACTGTTGTGTTTTGCCATTCCTAATATATTTAACCTAATCGTGTATTACGTGTAAAATAGCGCAACTCTTAAACTACAAAATGACAATTTAATATTTAGTTTATTCTCATTATTTTTCAAGTTATAGCGATTCTCATGGCGCGTGTTTTGCAAAAATTAAAAAATTACCTAACTTTGACTGTTGTTTTTTGCCACTTCTTATTAATTTAACATAATTGCGTAACACGTGTAAGATAGCGCAACTCTTAGACTACAAAATGGCAAATTAAGATTTAGTTTATTTCTATTATTCTTAAGGATATAGCAATTTTTCCGGCGCGTGTTCTGCAAAAATTAAAAAATTACCTAACTTTGACTGTTGTTTTTTGCTACTTCTAATTAATTTAACATAATCGCGTAACACGTGTAAGATAGTGAAACTCTTAAACTACAAAATAACAATTTAAAATTTAGTTTATTCTTATTATTCTTCATGATATAGCGATTCTCCCGGCGCGAAAACAAATTAATTATTAAAAAATTAAGTAAATTCGACACAAGGCTTACTGCACATCTATCACTTTTAAAACTGTTACCTTAAAATGTTAATATCGAGCAACTCTTAAGCTACAAATTAACAATTTAATATTTAAGGTATTTTTTCTATTCCTGGCGTTATTGCAGTTTTTCCGGCGCGTGTTTTGCTAAAACTAAAATAATACCAGAGTTATGTCTTATTTTTTGACACTATAATTTTAACACAATCATATTAGCCTTGTAAGATAGGACAACTCTTTGGGTACAAAACAGTGGTTAATATTTAATTTATCCATCTTATTTTCATGCGTTGCAAGTATTGATGCACTCCAGTGGTAAACGTGAAACTATACATTGTAAATAAATAATAAACACTGATCTTAAGTATTCCGTGGCGGGTAGATTTATCATTGTATATAGCTTGAATATAGGTTAAAATGAACTATAGTTATACAGGCAGAATGAAAACGCCATAAAGGAATTGTTATGTCACAACCAGTTATTGTAGAAAAGTTGTTTAAATAGGAGTACTGCGTATGCATCGTCCGACGTGCGATTTGTAAGTATTAAGCGGAGAAAAATTACGTATCGCAAAGGTTGAAAGCTGTGCACTTTACTCGATACCTGGCTTACCTGGCCAATTGCGTTGGTCAAAATTTGCCGACTTGTATAATACGCGTTGATTCTAATATAATAATAATTGCATCACTTCGTCCAGCCATAGATTTCACCAGCTCATGGATTTTTAAAGCTGCTGTGCCTAATTATTTTAATATGATTGTTTGAAAAATTTACTTAAACGTTAAATAAACTGATATACCCTTTTCTTTGATTTTTCGACTGACTAAGATGATAATTTTGTATTTCCACAACAAACATAAAATAGCAGTGAATAGCGCTATATTTTGCCTGAATTACACTAGCTTCTCAGTGCCAAACATTTAATTAAATCTTATAATAATACACAACATAAAATAAATTAAATTATTGATGCTTTAGGGTTCTATGTACTCAAAAATGATAATACAAATAGCTCCGGAAAGAAATGAACTGAACGATGACTTTAAAAGCAACACCAACTGTTTCAATAGTGATAGAACTCAGAGGATGATAGCGCAACACTTAGATTACGGTTTGACATCAACAGATTAACTTGACACAAATAGTTTTGCCACAAACTGCAATTTTGTCCTGTAAAAAGTGCAAAAATTGACAAACTATGAGACTGATTTAGACCTATTTTTAATTGTTTAAACAATTAGGATGCACATAAAATAAAAGCGCAATCCACGAACTATCAATTGACATCAACAACTTAAGTCTAGCATAATTATTTCCAATTGTTTAGATAATTAAGTTGATAATTGAATAAAAGCGTAACTCTAAAACTATCAATCAAACTATTTCGGTAACGATTACTTAGCTTGGAAGCTTTAATGACAATCATTTTAGAAGCAAAAAAGTACGATAAATAATTACCACTGACCTTTATTGTTCTACATTGTAGGATTCCAGCTTGTAGACTATACTAATTAATTCAAAACTGCACTCGTTGATGAACACAACCTGTGGCGAAAGAATGATTTCATACATTGCAGCGATCTATTGTTCTGTCTATTTATGAATTTATTCATTTCCGTCGCAATCATTTAACCGGTTTGTTTGCGATAGAATTAAACACGAAGAGAAGCGCGTGCATCTTCCGACGGTCGACGTGCAACTGATAAGTGCAGTCAAACCACATCGTAATCTTTAAGCCGAAAGTAAACAATAACAAGCGAAGTATCTTGCTCAATACCTGGCTTACCTTGCAACTCTCGCAGACCGAAATTTGCAGTACGGTCTAATTTGCATCTTGTCTCATGCTCTCACTCTGTTCTACACCTACATGCTTGATTTCTTTAGCTCGCGGAATTTTGATGCCAACTCTATGCGCGTAACTCTACTCGCTCAATATAATTGTTCAAAAAAACATGAAAGAAATATATATTTTATACTTTGTTGAGAGGTACAGCGGTTAAAAATACTTTGAAGCCACCAAAACGAATAAAACTTTTTTGGTTGCTTTCGCAATCGAAATTCTTTGATGCAATTTATTTCAATTAAAATTTTTCTTAATATTCTTCCTCAAATGAGTTTGCAACAAAACATTCAATTCCATTTAATATTATGGAAATATTATGGAAACATTATTAAATTTACAGATTTCTACAGTAATTGGTATATAAATTGACAACTAGATGGCGCATAATGGATTAAAACTTGAGGAAAAAGCAGTAATTTATAAAATAATCAGTATTGCGAGCATGGTTACGAAATATTTAATATACATTATGTTAATAAAATTTAACTATAACACTTCAGTACAGAAGGCAACAAACTGGAAACGTTATGCAAATAAATTGTAGTGAATGTTATGTTGAATTTTATCCACATAATATGAAATTATCTTGACCTACACTAGAAATATCAGACACAAATATTTAACACAACAAAAATAAATAGATGAACACTTACCAGCTATTTTTAGTGCAAAAATGTACCTAAATTGCTATAAATTACTAATTTTACATAATTTTTTAGACATTGGTAAATAAACTAGAGTTGATTAATTAATTCCAGTCGATAAAGCAAATTTCTAAATAGATTTATTCACCAATAATTTTCCTGCTCGAGTTTATTTTTCGATGCATGTCTAATAGCATTACTTCATTCATTTTAAGATATTTCTAATTAACCTAGAGATAACTAACTAAAAGTAGTTATCATGAAGTTGCTTTGTCTACAAAAATAGATATCTACCGTTAAATTACCGCTAATTGTTTATGCACTAAAACTCATTTTTCAAAACGTATTTTTTTGAATTTAAAAATTGTTTGATTTTGAATAGAAAAACGATGCATCTACCGGGTGGACAGTGGGGAGAAGTACGTCGAAAGTACGTCATCGATTTATGATCGACATGGTTGCAGTACGCTCACAAGTCACACAGCATGCCGCCCTACACCCAATTTGGGTACAAAGGGTTTGAGATATTGACGTACACTTTGTTCAAATACCTCAAAAACTATAATGGATAATATTATAAATAGACTGTGGTACATGACTAATACTTTGCTTTAAAGACTTTATATACTATTCACTAGCTTAATACTAAAATAGTAACAAGATTAGACCACATAACAGCGCGTGTAGCTTCCAACGAATAGTGTGGATCTGATTGATGCGCACTTACGCATTGGAATGTAAACAATGACTAGCGAATGCAAAACAATTGTTATTCTAAGTTCAAAATATATTTCCTAGTAATTTGGTTCAAAAGCAAGTTCAGTACCTCTTCATTCAGGAAAAAAAATTGATAACGAATTAGAAATTACCATTTAAATTGCCGAAATTATAATTATTTCAATTAGATTATTTCGACAATTTAATCGATTCTTAGTGAAAAAAAAGTTTGCTTTAAAAATCCTGTGATTTCAAATTTACTTCTTTTAAAGTCAATACTTTCAAAGAATGTTAGGGAGTAAGAAACCCAAAAACAAGTTTCATTTTCTCGAAAAGTTTTGTCTTAATTATTGTTATTAATGTAATTGTTTAAAATAATATTACAATAGACTATTAACACATCATGATAGTTCTTTATAAAATCTAAAATTTGTAATAATTATGCCGTCTCAAGTCTTCCTTTTTTTTTACGACATATTTACATCATTACGTAACGGTAACTCCAAAAAATACACCAATGATTTCAGTCGCATCAAATATGATTACAAACCATGCGCATTTTTCCACGTCCATTGACGCCTAAGTATAAACGGTGCCAGTTTTGGTAACAAGGCTTAAGTAGAAAGAAATGACGGTGGTGTAAATTCGAGGTGTGATGTGATCTTATTTGGTGAATGGCGACAACATATCATCATTCGCGTTTTGCTGCAAGCAGCAAAAAGTCAGGACAACATTTTCTTCGTTCACATGACTCCATGATGAGTTAAGAAACATAAGACTTAAGATTTGAAAGACACACCGCTGATGGCATTTGAATTGAGGGTTTGAAAATAATCAAAACAAACCGACATCAAAATAGATACCTGCAAATCAGCCGCAGAAGAAAAAACGCCTCAAATAGGTTTAGAATGACTTTGAATATTCTTACAAAAGTACTGCTTAGTACAAGCCTAAGCAGCGTTACAGTTTGATAGGTATTTCCGATGTATTCTTGAGAAAAGTATGACTCAATCAAAACAACATTCACGAGAGGATGCTATGAAGTAACATGTTTCATTTACCGTTACAGGAGTCCACGATTTTTGCACCTAAATCACCTGAAAATTAGTAAAAATTTATATTATTATAAACATTCAAAGGTTAACATAAAATACGCTACTTTACTTTATATGTACGATAAAAAGATGAGGTAACAATTGATATCGCCTCTAGGTAAACGTAAACAGAACCATTGTTATGAAATGTCACAAAAGAAACTTGTACCGAATAAATTCCACTTCCTATTATTAAGTCTCTCACTTAAAATTCTTGGAGAAGTGTCCAGTAATAGGGAGTACGCGTGGTCAGAGTACAATAGCAAGTCGGTAACAACTGACCAATAATCTACAATTATAACAGACGCGCGGTGCGTCCCTTTAGAGTCTTGAGACGCTCTTCAACTTGAAATTTTTGTAGCTTTTAATTTAGTTGGAAGGCGCGTCAACTACGTTACTAGTGACACAAATATAGGATATAATTTAATGGAAAGGTAAGTATAACGGTTCCGACATGTTGGACACGTGTTCTCAAGTTAATGAATAGATCTGAACACCTTAAAAGTGGATGTGGTAGGCTGACGATTTTTATGTTGAATCATCTTAATTAAAGTAAAGATTAGATGATAACATCTTTGTAATTTTACACTTTCTGCTTAATTTTGTACACTGTTTTAGATTATGTTTTAAGAGACTCATGTTCGTTTCTTATATGAAATAAGTCAGTAAACATCTTTCTCTACTTTTTACCTCATGGCACGCGCTCAACACACAACACAGGTAAGTATTCCATTGACTTGAAAAGGGCCGCGCCAGTAAAAAAAAACAACACGCACCTTGGCAGTGGTAGGGATAAGACAAGGGTGCTTAATGTGCCCGCTTTGCTATATATAGCCCAACAACACCCATTTTCAGTCCATTCGCGTGTCAAACATCTTTGCACTCACGGCCCTACATCAACCTAAAACTCGTTTTCATCACCCACTCGCGAGTTCGTCAGTGCCACGATTAAAATCTGCATAATGGACTCCACCGACTACAGCTACATGTATCTTCTGGACACTTCATCCTACAACAATCATCAACACCCTGACAATGGCAATCTTTCACTCTCACCTAATTCATGGGAATCCTGCTCTACTGCTAGTAGCTATGAGAGTTACGAATGCCGAGATGACATGCAAATTCAACCGCCCCCAATGCTTCGGCCCAAGGCACGTGCCACTCCAGTGATACTACGCAAGCGTCGACTTGCCGCCAATGCCCGCGAACGCCGCAGGATGCAGAATCTAAACCAGGCCTTCGACCGCCTCCGTACCTACCTTCCTCAACTGGGCCAGGACAGACAGTTATCTAAGTATGAAACTCTTCAAATGGCGCAAACTTACATCTCAGCCCTATACGACCTTCTGGATCAACCTAACGAAGCGTAATGTCATTAATAATTCTTTTTGATAAGCTTGTTATTTATTGCCAAAGTGTCGTCTGTTGAGTGTATTATGCTAGTACAACTTTGTAAACGATGCACAGAAGCGGAACTAAGTCAAATCTAAATGGATTACTTTGTTGATTATTTGTAAGACGATCTATTAAGTAGTTTTAAGTCACTTTTGTACATTGTGGACATGATAAACCAAGCCAGTATTAATTAATATGTTAGCAGGAGTATTAAATATGCTGTGAACTGAATTACTTAAAACATTGCGTATTTTATGAGTAAATAAATTATTTTCAAATTGATTTGCTTTAATTTTATATATTTCCGGAATTTTTAGATATCTATTACCAAACAAATATTGCATAAATAATTAATAATACATATTAAACTTTGAGATTAACACTAAATCCTTTAAAAAAAACTAGAGCATATTGTGTCAAATAACCGCTAAATCGATAACAAATTACATTAGGTCGACATTATATCACAATCCGCATTCCAAATTTCTTCTACTTTCATAATTATCAACGCATTGTTACGAGAGTATGACTCAATAATTAAAAGCAATTTATTAGTGAGTATTAAAAACGTAATATAATTTCACTAATATTATTATATCATTTAAAGTACACAACAATCAATTTAAATTCTTTTAATTCCGTTGAATATGTAAACATGAGAAATGTTTTATGATAATCCGGTTTAAGTTCTTATAACACCTGTTATTAACTCTTTAGTAATCTAAACCGCGTGAAGAGTGTGGGAAAACCGCAATTCTATTACGTATTGAAAGCAAACTTTTCGCCAGATTAGGCGGCGAAAGTCAATGTCACGCCATTATTCAACAAAACCGAAGACGAGGAAGAATTGTAGAATGTAGGTGAATGTCAAATTGTTATCCAACACTCAGTGGATTAGAGTAGATTACTAGTAAAATATCAAGAACTAACGTAAATAATAGTTGCAAATGATTTGCACGTATAATAGAATTAAGCTCGAATAGACCGAGAAGTAAAGTAATATCTACTAAATCGGAAAACTATAATTACTTTAAATGCTGTTCTACATACATTCAAATTGATGCAAATTAGTTTGATATTTCGCACTATAGTTTATTAAAAGTGAAGTATAAAATAAAGTTGAGTTATATTTTACTCGATTTCTAAAAATATCATAAAATGCATTACAATTGACGTATATATGGCAATAGTTTATAAAATAATTCGATATTTGGTCATTTGAAATAAATCATATTCTAAAATGGTCAGATTCACATTCACTTAAATAAAACGGCAGTAATGTTGAAACATGTTGAAACATTAAAATTAATCCAGAAAAATGTAGAGTAACTACATCAATCTTAATTTAATCGTGTTTTACGTGATTTCCTCCTTTTTTTATTGCCCAACTGGATAATGTTAATTATACTACTGACACAAAATTAAACTATTTACAAATATTTGCTTTTTGGCGGTGTAAAATCAATTTAGATTTTTTAATTTTATGTTGAATAGGTTAAATTGCGCACCATTTAAAATTTTCAGCAATAAATAAAATGAGTTTAGTAATATGAATGATAATATAAACTGTTTTCGAATTCTTTCTTTGAGTGAAGCAAGCTAGATTTCAATTCATTTTCTGGAATACCTGACTCAGCAAATACAACATTAAATTGAATGGAATGACGCCAGTCGAAGGTTACACTTCATGTTTCTTAAACACGCTCTAATTAACTAATCGTAATATTACTTAATAAATTCCTAGATTATCTACCTCAACCGTAAGTAAACAACAGATTATCGTAATAGACAACTTGTCCTAAATACTCCCAATTGGACCTGCACATAGACATCAGATAGATGGTAGTTATGACAGTTTGCGAATCTAGTGCAAATCAAGTCAAACTGCTCAGCTCGGATTGCAGCGCAAGACATTTGGTTGATGAAATGAAAGTGTATCACTAGTGCCACTGGCACTACTACCATGGTAGCACTATAGTGCTACCGGCTGGCCGGCGTAGTGGGCATATTGTTGCACAATTTCGCGTATACGAAACGTAACACACTTGGTCATATGCACAAGAATTGCTTATTTCTTTGCATAAAATCAAAATAGCAATGCCTAATGCAATGTTTGTGTCTTGCTTTTGCCTATTGATCCACAATATATTTGTCCTTGCTGGAGTGTGATCCGATCGTTGGGTATAGACCGGAATAAGCTATGTGGTCATTGGAGTCGTGAAGGCCTCAACACGGGCGTGAAGAGACAAGAACCTATGGTATACGCACAAATCCGTGTTATAACATAGTTATGCGCTTGTATTGCACACTAGCAATTGACTTGAGGAAACTCTATATAAGAAGTGGTGAAGTAGGTTCTAACAAATCACTTCGGTGTTGTGATCCGCACAGTTTCGATATCATTTCTTCAATTAAATCAACTAAATAAAATGTGGATTAAAATCTGGGTTTGTACTTGTTGGCGTTAATAATTATTTCAAGTGGTCAATAATATAGAGTGCGTTTCCTTTTTACAGTCTACCTGCCTGTTGATCTCTTTGATCAACGCTGAATATCTCTACGACGCAAATCCCTACTCCCACTTTGGAGGATATGCATCAGGATATGACAACTACGTAAGTTTTATTTCCTTAAAAGTTCCACCAATATAATCTTTTTCTGTTTAATTTCTCAATAGAAACCAACAAACTACAAATTCGAATATGGTGTCTCTGATCCAACAACTGGTGACCATAAATCCCAATGGGAAGTGAAAGAAAATGGTGTTGTTCGTGGAGCATACTCACTCTTAGAACCTGATGGTACTACTCGCCTTGTGGAATACTACGCTGATGATACTGGCTTCCACGCTGATGTCAAAAAACTCGGAACTGCTGTCCACGCTTCGGAATATGGACAACTCCACTCTTTGTCGGAAACCCACATTGCCAACAGCTTAGCTTACAATGGTTATGGTCACGGTGGTATTACCCATAGCTACGGTGTTCCAATTCCTGCTGCTATCAAAGTTGTTGCGCCACTTGAAGTTCACCATGCCCCAATTGCTAAAGTTCAGCAAGTTGCTTCAGTCCCACAAGTGATTGCCCCACAAATCCACCATTTGGGTTCCCCACATGATTATGGTTATGCCCATGATCTCCCACAATACTATAATGCCCTAGAAAATCACTATGACGCTCCAGTGCCAGTACTGCAACACCCAGCTCCATTCAAAATCAATGCTGAATCCCACTACGCTCCAGCATCAATCACCAAAAAATATACTCAGCATACTGAACCACAGATTGTGACATACTCTAAACCGCAAATTGTGAAAGAAATTGTACAGCCACAACTTGTGAAATACGCTGAACCAGAAATTATCACAGATATTGTTCAACCCCAAGTTGTCAAATATGTTGAACCACAACTTGTGAAGTATGCTGTTCCTGCACCAGAATACTACACTAAATACTCCCCTAAACCAGCTTACGTCAGTGCCCCTGAATACTACTCTGCTCCAGTTGCAACCCCAATTCATGTTGCTCCTGCTCCAGTTGCTAAAGTTGCAGTGCCTGGCAAAGTGCAAGCTGTAAACCCATTTGCGCGACTCTTTGCTCCATTGACCAAATACCTATCTGCTTCTGCACCAGTCAATAAAGCAGTGGTTATCCCGCCTAAAACGGTCTACGCTGAAGCTCCAACCAAATATGTCGACTATGAAGCCTACCGGGAATACAAACCGGAAATAGTCATCTCTTCACCACACAATTACAGACCAAACTCTGGCTATCCCTACAGCCATGACTATTAAACTCCCCTTTAACACAATTTACACCCTTAAATCTTTTGCCTTTCAATTTAAAGCAGCACCAAAATGTGTTAAACGTTAAAGTTAAGATATCAAATGCCAAAAGCAGGGTTTAATTAAGCACGAAAGGCTATCAAAAATGTGAGCCCCACATCATTATCTACAGTCGACGCATCAACTCTATTCAATAATTATCTAATTCCAGCATTACCGCCCTTGAATTCTTCAGACCCGAGATATGTTAAGTAATATTTATTTCTATGTAGTCAAAGAATGAAAATGAAGATGTATATTTTTATATAGATATATGTTTAACAAAATGCAGAAATTATATATTATATAATAAAGATAATTTAACACAATTTCAGTGCTTGGGATGTTCAAGTCTTTTTAATGGTCAACATTACCAGCGATAGAACAAACAAGTTTGTTCTGAGTCTACTAAAATTATCATAAACGGCGTCGTTTGTTCCACAAAGTGCTTTTTAAATACTGGTAATAATCATTAAATCTAGAGTGGTTCTTCAAGGATCAGATTGGAAGAATGCGTAATCGTAATCTTCTAGATAATTTACTAACAGGTTTTCTTCAATTTCATAACATCTTCACATAGAAATGCTACTAGCTTTCAACTTCTTGATACAATAATAAACATAAAGAACAACTAAAAATTTTTGATATATTAATTTGTACCTCTCAATATTTGCAGAATAGAGTGTTGCCCACCCACTGTGTGTTTATTGGCCCCACCGGCCATAATTATCCATCTCTTAATGAACCTTAACAGTTATAGGAACTTCTAATACTTCAAAATAAATTATCATAAGAATAATAAAATCAAACTAATTTATAATCAAAAATTAAATTCCTTCTCCTAATGCCGATGAAATTTTTAGAGTCAGGTCAAAACTGCCTCAGGTCTACGTCTTAAGGGTTAAAACCAAAAACACAAACACTGAAGAAATCATGCATTGTTGGAATGTTATATTATTTCAAAGACAATGTTTACTGTTAAAACAAAACCTCGTGCTTTGTTGCCACCAGAAAAGATCCAGTTAGCTAAGATGGTTGCTATGAGAAAGCCATGACCATTTCGATGATTAATCACACTTTGCAGAAAATGATTAAGTTGTGCCCTTTTGTAAATTCATTAAGAAGTGGAACAATTAATCTTGATTAGGAAATCTTCGATTTCCATCTAATTTTTTTGGTTGCCTTAACAAAAGTAAATTTTATCTGAAGTTAAGATAGGATCATTTTAGCAGGCCACACACCTGAAAATGCGCAAAAAATATAATTTTACGATTATAATGTCTCATTAATGTATTATTCTCACACCTATTTCATTCTTTCTTTCACCCTTTATAGATAAATTTCTGCTTTGATCTTCCATCGGCGTCATCTTCCTAACCGCAATTATTGTATTATTGCAATTTCGGAATTTCACATTGAGGGCCACCGCGAAGTTGTAAGTTACTGTGATGATCTTGTGGTTAACAATAGACACCCGAGCTATTATTCTCTAGGTTTTTTACTTTCTGACTCGAAATAGCACCCATTTGGATGCGTTACAATGTGCGACTTTGCAGTCCAAAGCAATTCATTCATTCTTTAATTCGTTCCGATGGCCCAATAACTCTGGCGATTTGCATAATTTAAAAATTATAAAAGGCCAGAAATGAAAGTTATGTTTTCAAGGTGTGATGTTGCAATAATAAGTATTTGCATTAATTGCATTGGTGTTATTGTAATGCATCACTAAAAATGGCATACTCTCTTGTCGAAAGTAAATTAGTCAATTACTAAAAATGCGGTAGTGCTTTAACCTTAGGACAAGTGCCACCGCAAAAATACGCTTCACCCTGTTATTTTGTTAATTATAATTAACAGAATTCTTGAGTGTTATTACACTACAAAATATCTACAAAAAGCAACTATACCGACGGCATCGTACCAAGTCCACGTATTTCAAAGTAATTTTACGGCATTTTAAAAGTGTACTTAAAATCTTGCTTTTTATGCCTCCTTCGGACGAAAACAATGTTCACACAATCATCGCAAAGTATAACAGGAATAGCTGGAATATCTCTCAGAGCTTAAGAAGTGATTGACTGGTCAAATATGACGGATATCACATTATAATTTTTCCGACAGTCATATCGCCATTGATTGCGCCGGTTTACTGCACTAAATAAAATGAGGTATTTACGCAAATACGGCTAACAACGAATGTATTATTATGGCTTGGTAAATAGAAATTCATGCGCAAGAAATTACGACATTCTGACAAAAATACAAAATATAACGCGTAGAGCTTAAATACTCGTGTGTTGCTTGTTTGCAAAATAAACATTTACGAGATGTATAAACTTTGCACATGTGCTGATTTTGTTGGTTTTAGATGTTAAGTTGTAAGTTGTAATCATCCGTACTTGTTAGTTTAATGTTATAGTATAGTAATCATTGTTACGGCTGCCAAAAACTGAAAAGCTGGATTTGCGTGCTTCCCAGTGGCAAGTACTAAGTAAATTCGGATAATGTAATGTAAAACAAAAACAATCGAAGGCACGTTTTAGCAATTTACATTCCTGTGAATGTATGCGTAGCTTTTGAGTAGAAAAATATGGAACAAAACATTGAATACACGCAAGAAAAAAGCCAATTTATGATTTTTCATAAATTATAAGAGTTTCAATAATTATAATTAAAACAAAACATATGCAATTAAACAACTAGAAGCTATTTTGTACTATCCTGTCCAATATTCTAATTGTATTGCTTATTGATAATTATATAACAAGCATATGCATACTTGTTAAACCATTGTTAAAGCTTAAGGCAAGAACACGCGTAAATTTCTACCCAAAAAAATCTAATTACGATGTCAAATTATACAAAATTTTGCACCGTTAATCAACTCAATTGTAATTACAACACATGCTATCCAAGCTATTCATGCAAACTCTCAATACATACTTAAAAAATGCATACTCTTAAAACCTCATTGTTTTTGGGTGTTTCTGGCATAACCCCAGAAGGCGACCCGTTGTTATCCACGGTCATTTATAAAAATTATTTTTTAATTTCGTTAATAATTCCGGCCCTTCTTGCGGCCACCGAGGTAATTGCTCACCCCTGCGGATAGTAAAATCACGTGCAGCGACTGAAATTCATTAATGTCACTCGAAAAATGCCCCAAAACAAGCCAAATGCGGTAAGCAATGCAGTAACAAGAAACAGTAGGAAACATCGGCAAACAAGATCAGGAGTACCAGGGCTGTGCGTGTCTTCCTCTCTGGTCATATTTATTTAATTGAATACCTGGGATGGTCCGTTATAATAACCGTAATAAATAGGTACTTTAAATCAATCAAAACTAGTTCTATTTAAGTCTAGACTCATCTACCGTGTGGCTACTGCTTATGAAGAGTTAGAGAATAGAAGAGCTTGCTTCCAAATGACCTGAATGAAAAAAAAAACATTACTCTTCTTGTCTTAGGACAAAGAAAAATTAACGGTAATTGTAGTAAAGATACAAATTTAAATGAAATTCCTAATAACTACAATGAAAACGTTTCCACCTCCTAATTTAAATTAAAACTAAAAATAAATCCGATTTTTTATCGAAACAAGATTTTCATATGCTTTACAATCAATTTAATATTGTTTTACGCATTACTTTGTGGTTTTCATATTTAAACTAAAACCACAAAAAGTAACTTGATCTTGATTCCTCCAGCGGTTTCACGCTAAATTGCTTCACAAGAAATCCAACAAGAAGTCATCTCTAAAATCAATCTTCACACAGTTACTTTCATCCTCATTCGCCTAAAGCTTGCTCCAAAACATACTTAAGCCTTTTAATAGCTGGAATTTGGAAACTAAATAGTGGCAGGTCGGTGTTAAACCGATTAACTGTTCATTGATTGTTATCTGGAATGATTCGGAAAGGTTGATGTTAATGATAGATAGAACTACTGTTTTGGTGGTCTGTACAGGGTGACATCAAAACAAAACTTTTCTTGGCTCTAAAGTCACTAAAAACTACACTGTCATCAAAGTAACAAAAAATAACTGAATCGATTGTTTTCTAATGATCCAATCTAACAAGAAATATTTTTTGTATTATAGTGATTTAGTTGTGTTCTTCTACTGATTGGAAGCAAATTTAGCAAACAAGCAACCAAATTCAATGACAAAGCATGTTGTGCTTTCCAATGTTGCTCAATGAGACAATTATAGAGCAACAACCAGAACAATACTAATTTACTTTGTAAACAATAGAAATTATAAAAATATAAGAACCATACTATTATTAAGTTACTTTTGCATTAACCAAATATTTATTAGTCTAAAATTAGCTCTTGAAAATTAAGAAATTTGCTTATTTTAAAAATACAGTAACTTTATGATCTAATTTTTGGTTTCCAAACGCATCAAGTTGTTATCAATCTAATTTTGTTTCTAAATGTAATTAGGATGGCCTAATTTGGATTCTACTTCATAATAACATCACCAGTTGCAAAAATTTTCAGCTTTGCTGTCTGTCAAAAATCCAAGACATTCAGTAATTATTAATACACTACCAGGAGAAACCTTGTTCTTAATTGGGTACATGAGTATGCGTAATGCGTGTTATTAGTACATTGTAATGCAAAATCCGGTAACGAAGCTAGCAGCAGCAAAAATTACAAGAAAGTCTGAAGAATTACATTTTAAGAGGTACACTTTGCACTCGAAATAAAGTCATTAAATTTGCATCCTAAATACAGTCTACTTCAACTTCTCAAAGTTTGTAAATAACCAGAATTCGGTGATAATTGATTTTCACCTTGGGTGTCTCACACGTATCATTATAATGGAATTAAAGGATGAAAGCGATTAAAATCCGTATTATCTATTGTAAGGTTAAAAATCAAGCAGCAGCAATCAATTGATTTCTGTCTGCGTTATTTTTATTCATCTCCTATGATAGGATAAAAGAGGTGAAGACCGTTACGTGAGTTAGGAGAAGAAATAAAACTAATAGAAAACTTGAAAAGAGAGCAGGTAAAACGTGCCTCAACATGTGTGCTCATCAATGCTCATCAGTAGATGCTCATGTTCGACATGTGTCAAAAGGGTGGGTTATAAAATCAACCCTTTCATAAAAATTCCAACTAACAACCTGCTAAAGTTAAGTTATAAATAAACCCGAAATGAATTTAACTTTAAGTTTGCAGTGTCTCAGTATCTGTGCTACCAATTAAAGTAACTGAAGCATAACACTTTCGCTTCAAGTAGAGTTGACTTGAGTGCCTCAAATCGCCCGCTCTAAACATAATTGTGAATAATTATTAATTTTTTTAAATGCAAGCTTGAGCAATTGCTTGCAACACTGCAAATTATAAACGTCGCCAAGAAGTAGCCATTGCAATAATCTATAGTTTTCAAGCTCTATTTTTATTTTGCTGAGTGACTAAACTTTGTCTCTAATTGTAACTTCAAGCTAAAACCAATCCGCCAACAACTTGAAAGGTGACCAGTAATTTATTTATTCTCAATTTCTAAGAAAACTAAACAATAGACACTCAGTAAGAGGTGACACCTACTAACTGACAATTATTCATTTGTTTTGAATTTAAATAAACTTTAAGCAATTTTGAATAGCAACCTGTGTTATTGCAACATTATAGCATTTACCTATATGTTAAATGTACCTTGATCACGTTTTAATTCTGCAGCCAGCTCCAATCAACAATAAAATCACGTCTTTAGCTCATGAAATTCAACTCTAACCGAGAGCAGACTTTGGTCAATTATCACACATGGGATGATGTATGTCATTCGGTAATTGGAATGTAGGTACGTGTAAAGTACAAGTAAATATGGCTGACACTTGTGGGCCTTCAGGGCCGGTGCGCCATCGAGGAGGTTGCTTTTCTTCCGCCCCTATGAATACGGCGCTTCTGGCGTGAGGCAGCATCACGCGTCTGCTCTACATATGGGGTTGCTATCAACAGATGGTTGGCTTGATCTTATTTTGAAGGAAAATGGTAAGGTTCTTAATTACTTTTTATTGCATTACAAATAAAGACAAAGGGTGCTTTGGCCTAACAAGACATGAAATGCTTCGAATAGTTTTTCTTTAAATTTTCTTTAATACTTGCAAAGTTTGAGTTTTAAGAGGTTAAAGTGACCTCACACCACGCTAAAGATTGATTAAGCCATCAAACCAAAATTAATTATTTTTTAATAAATAGCACAATAGATACATTAAGAGATCAATTAAGAAACGTTTAGGGACATTGAAGTGCATCCCTCTAAAGTTGCGCAAAGTCATGCTACAGTCAAAAGATGAAAGAATAAAATTGATAAAATCGTTTATTTTCTATTATTCCAAAGTTTAGCACCTATTGAGCTCAAGAGACCAGTGGTTTTCAAGGATAAAATGTGTGAAAATCAGCTTGCTGGTACCAACACCTTCAAGTTTCAAACTTGGCAAAGTATTTAATTCACAGAATTCTAATAATATTGACAGTAGTCAAGAATAAAATGAAAATAATTGGTTAACATGATGTATTGGACCAAATGTCAACCTTAGTAGGTTTTCAAAAATATGTTCCAGTTACGCCTATTTGTCTTATTGAAATATTGACACAATTCATACAAAGCAGGTAGCAGAAGAGAGTTGTTCCACTAGAACATGTCAACACCTTTCAAACAAAATTTTATTTATGTCGAAAAAATAAATTTACACAAACAAATAAGTGCTTAATTTATGGACATTCTGCAAGTGTATTTTAAGTAGTTATTTTACTATTCCTATTTCACACAAAATAAAAACCTTCAATCTTACATGCAATCTCGTTGTAAACTTAAACTAGCGTAAAATAGTAAACCTAATATTATGATCTTTCTTTGCATAGACACAACGCCGAAAAGATACGATAATTCCATTTGTGGCCACCGCCCGTCTTGAATTATCATGGACCACCTTGGGGGTTTGTATTTAAAATAATGTAAGGGTAACAATCATCAAAAACATTAAAGAAGAAAAAAATTAGTCTAATAAACGAAAGCGTTGATTAAAAATTATTGATTTTTTATTGTCTTCTCCCTGCCATGTTTGCTTCACGTTGCAGCATCCTGTTTCAGAATGACACGGGCGTGACTTAAAAGAGGATGCAATTAAGTTCTTATTCCAGTTGGGTGGCGCATTTGGTTCACACGAGAAAGGACACCGCAGTAAGATATTGTACTTTATATTTTCTAACCTTGGCCACTTTCATCATACTCATATTGATCCATGCATAAGAAATACTTTACTTTTCTTCATTGCAGCAAGCAGGAAGTATTGAAGCCTTACAAAGTTAATTGACTGGTGCGAAATTTATTTCTTTAAAATTAAAGTGCACTTCCTTGTACTTCCTATTTTATTGCGCATTAAGAGGTTTCGCGATAAGCAGATAGAGTTTCGCTACTTTTTTTCGGGAAAAGGTAATTAAGTGATAACCTACGAAAACTGACCGGGTAAATTCGTAATCTTTTTACGTACTGAATTCGGGAAGTTTATGACTTCTTACCACCCTAAGTGGTGATTTAGATTTTACTAATCACGCCAAAAATAAAGAGAATTGTCGTCAGGAGTCAAGAGTCATTAATGTTTCCACTTTCTGAGATAACAGATAACCATCAGAGGTGCTAAACATTCGTCATCGAATTCCAAGCACGAGTTGTGCTTAAAGCTTCAGATGTCCATCACTTTACTACTGACAAACTGTCACAGAGGGTAAATCAGAAAAGACTCAAAAGAAGAACGTAAGTGTTAATGTTTTGCGTCTTATATCAAAGCACAGATTAAAATATCTTATATAAAAAACGCAAAGGAGTTGAAAACAAAAGAACTTTTGTTTTAGAAGAACGGTTTAACTCAACTTTAAGATGGTTGAGGTGTTTAAGCACAGTTGGGGCACTGGGAGATTGGAAAGAGAAACTCTTTTCATCATGGCGGGGAAAATGCCGGCGGTTCCGGTTGGCGGGCACGCGGCCGAAAAGCTCGCGCAAGGCTGACAGCTTGCCGCACGCCACGCTTACCAACTGTTAGATAGGTTTGCACGGAAGTGTGCCCAAGACACGCGCCCTCAACAACCAGAATTGCAAAAGACATACAAAGTGATCAATAATACATTATTAATCATTACGGAAGACTCTTTAATCTAAAATACTGACTAATCGAGGTCCAACTTCAAAATATTACACATTAAAATTGAACAGAAATATGATAAATTATAGTTAATTTGCTAGAGCTATGAATTGTTGCTTAAAAAAATAAATTCATTTTGTAGGACTCTGTATATAACAACTTAAATAGATAATTATATTAATGTATTGGCTCACTTTTGTGTGCGCAGCAAAATTACAAAATTTGATCATTCGGTCTCTGATAATCTCCACAAAACCAACAACTTGACCATATGACACTCATCACAGCCTTCACGTGCAACTAGTGATGATTTACAAATATTCCATTTATACTTTTACTTTTAAAATTTATACCACCGACCCCATATGTCTATTGTCTGAAATAAAGGTGGTGACAATAGCAGAAAACAGCAAGTGCCTCTTGAAAATTTACCTTTCCGGTTCTACAAAATTTATTTCTGTTCTATTTTTATTGTTAAAGTATACAATAAAATTTTTGCATAAAACTTTCCTTCTGGTGGTGAAACCATTATCATTTATTTATAAAGTGTCTGCTAAAAGATGTGCACATTTTAAGAAAATCTAAAGCAATCAGAATCCGTGCAAGTCAAATACATAAAATAAAATTTATGAGGCTCCTACATGAGTCTGGACTTTAAGAGATTCTAGACAAATTTACGATCGGTTCTGTTCATTTGCTTGCTGACCGTGACTGTTTTGTTGTGGCCAAGCGGCGAAAACACAGGAAAAGGCGCTTACTAACGACCACGAGCGGCACGCTCAAATTCGGAAACAATGCCATGGATAATGAAAAGAACTACAGTCAACTATCTATACTTGAGAGAAGGAGATAAACTAATTTGAAGCCAATATGGCACCTTTTGAATCGGTATTATTGGAGCTATAAACTCAAGATCACCAATTATAAAGTCACTTTTATCAAATAAAGATCCATTTTTGGTCATTTCTTCTTGTAAATTTTGCAACTTGGGAGGTTTTTTCGTATCCACGTGTGAGTTCTATAAATTTCACTACTAGACCAGAAAGCAATGTATCGATATTTGCGATATTAATCAAGCAGCCAGAAAATTTATTTTCTAATTATTCCACACGTGATAAATTGCTCTATTTAAGGCGTTCTCAAGTCTGAACTCCAAGCAAGATGAGGTTGCACCAGAGGCATTTGCAGCCCGCGAATTAGCGCCCTATAATCAAGCGTCGTCTGCACGTCGTAAACTAGCAAAACTATTTCAATTTTTCAGCAAAATTTATAACATCATCTTTCTCGTGAGTGTGGGCGGCGCTGCGGGCTATTCTATCGATTCCTTTTGAAAGACCAACTTTTATTTTCTTTTCCGTGGGCGTGCTAGCAAAAGCAAATTTAGCTACCTTAGACTACCTTTAACTACTAGATTTGTTTCCTTTATTCTAAAGTATTGCTTGGTCAGCGTTACAAATCGCCAAATTAAGCACAACATCATCATAATATTTGCACAGATTTAATTTATTTCTATTCGAATTCCAGCTAAATATAACTACATTGCTGTTTAAAATTTGGTGGAATTAAGGTTGTCTAGAAATTATTAGCACCATAGTTATTTCTGCAAATTATGAAACAAATTACAAAAGTCAACCGTGTCATAGGAAGAAATTAGGTGACCCTCGGCACCCTTTTTTCCTTGGCGTGCTGTCGCCGCACGATATATCTGCAGATCGCTGTCGGCATTGAAACAAATTTTGCTAGAAATAGGTATGCTAGTAGTTGACCATAGGCCGTAGCCGAAAAACCCTTCATGGTTAATTTGCTCTTAGCTTCTATGTCCTCACACTATTTTTTTTTACCTGTGGTTCGTCAAAAAACTTTACACAGGTTAGAAGAAATAAGGAGATTTGATTGTTAGATGCTGAGAATGCTACCGTGAGAATTCTGGAAAAAAGTTTTATAGTGAACAATCAAAATCACATTTTAGTATTAGTAACAACATTAACAATGTGTTAGCAATCTAAGAAATACCAAAATTCTCTGAAGAAATATCTCTCTCAGTTCGACGTTCCTTAAAAAATAAATTCCGGAAATATTGATATTGTCTTCACATCCCACGTATAAAATCATCATCTTATCTAAACTCTCTCCTCAACCCTTGATTCTTTTCCGTTTCATCTCAAAATATTTAAAGATGCAACGGTTCCTTTCGATACAGATTGGCGATAAAACCCACCGAACCACAAAAGAAGATGCTACCAACGAAAGCATTTCTGGGTTTTTCGAGCATAATATTTATGTAGGAAATGCGTGTCAACAATCTCTCATTCCACGATGGCTTCCACGTTCCATTCAGAGCCCAGGTCTAATGATCACCTTTGATCATTCACGAACCTCGTTATATGCATTGTGGCCAAGTCCATCCCAAGCCCTGCAGACTGCTATTCTATATTTAATTACAATAATAAACATTGATCTCGAAGTGCACCAACCATTCCAACTTTAGCAGACCTGAGAGTCTTCATTGTATTTAGAGATGACCTTGACTCTCTTTCGAATTTTTTGCACGAAATGTAAAAATAACACGAAATCTTTTTTATTATTTGCGACCTATTGCCAAAATATAGGTATGTAGATTTATGAATGTCTAAAGTGTTGAAAATACTCGAGGAAGGAAACCTGTTGTTACTGTACACTCTCCATCATAATAAGCTTGGATACTTGAAGATAATTTTGTTGGATTTTTTTTTGCAGTTTACCGCGTTTATCATCGTTTAGTCAATATCGACAGCTCAACACTGCGAACACCCAGGTTGATGAGGCAAATCCTCACAAAGTAACACTAAACTGCGCATCCAGCAATTTTTTGATTAGGTGAACATGCAGCAGAGCCCTGATGATTATTGAGGTGAACTGTAACCTGAGCTGGTAGTGTACAGCTCAGGTTCAGTAGAGATAACCCAATTCCATAGTAGCACAGTTAAAATTTACTAACACATACACCAAAAAAAAAGTAATCCAGGTCTATACTCCAACCTTCTTCAGAAGAGTTGGTTCTTATTTTCCATATTGCTCTAGCATGAGACGGTCCTGCTAGGATAAGAATATCAAATGTTCCAATAATAGATAGCCTCCAATGAAGCATGAAACCTCAACTTCAATGTTGTGAAATCACCTAACAACCGTGTAAAACCAACCAGACTACCAAATTCAAAAAACTTGTGATGAGTTTACACCCGAATTAACGCAATTAATGTAATTAAATGGATCCAGGGTTGAGCCTAATAACACACACGGTGTTTATTCAGCTCCACCTCAAGATCAAACTACGCTTGACTTTTCACACTTTTGGCATTGATTGCTGTTAGAACTTGTTACTTTTGAACTTGAGAGAAGAGATGAAATTTCATCTGGAAAGAGCATCTTCAGAAGCAACCTGTTTCCCACTTTATGGAAATATTTTTTTTTCTTTAGAAATAAAGACATTTATCTTTTTAACAAATTTTTGAATTTGATTTAACGTTTATTAATTGTACGGTTTAAAAAGTTTTACCTTTTTGGTGGTGGTATGGAATAAAAATCTTAGGTCCGATTGTATCTAATTTTAGAGCTCTTCATGGATGATTTATGTAGAGGTACTTTTTCACGACTTTTTAATAGATGATAAAATTTGGATAACAGATAGGCAGATAACTTGGTGACACATGTACAATTGCTATTACACAATGACACAAGAAGGAGGGTCTTTTAGATCTTTAGCATCTTTTAAAAAGGCACCACGATACATTTGCATATTCCGACTTGCTGCTTCCTATCCGGAGTACCAAGGAAGGTCGGCTGTGTTCAGATAGATATCTACAAGCATACAAATACAAATTCTACCGAAGCTTGTTCACGATGTTTACATTTTCACAAATGGATGGATTTATAGCGTATGGAAGAGACGCGTAGGCAGGTGATGCACATTGCACCTGAATCTATGAACATTTTTACAAGACAAATACAAATGAAAATTAATTGCTATCTACAGTTGGTATAAACAAATATCAGTACTATCAATATAACTACCAGACGGTTTAATAGAAATTAACTGGAAACTGTGGAAGTGTTGATAGATCACTAAAGTGGCAATTAGAATATTTCAACAAACTCTTCAACAACATTAAAATATTTAGATTATTTACAAGTAGCAATAAAATAAAACGTTGTAAAACCCCCGCAGGCAAACTCAATGCTAAGAAACGCATTAAAAGCAAAGAATTAGGTTTTAATAGTTAAAAGTTGTGATACATTTCATCGCTTTTTTATTTTAGTGCGTTTTATTATGCTAGAAGCAAATACCGGATATGTTTAAGTCAGTGATCAGTTTCTTCCGATTAGGACACAAAATGCACCTGTAACTAGTTTGAATACAAACAAATCACCAAGCCAACTGAAAGTGCAGATAAAATCGAAATCAATGAAATTTTGAATGAAACTTTTTAATGCAACTTTAAGTCCACAATTTATATGATTGCAAGACCATTTATTTTCGAATTAAACGCAGTGTGTCCGAGCACTAAATAATTGCTACGTTCTTCCTATGCTTTACACCAATTTATTCACTTCTGAGACACGAAATATTTGTTTTAGATAAAGTCATCAACTCGTTGAATTTTCTCATACTCCCATCCTTTATCATTAAAACGAAATATACGCACAACATCAACTAAGCCGCAAGCATTCGATTTAAAATTTAAATTCACCTCAACCAAGCAAGTATCACTCCATTGCTGCCTGTTGGTTTCTTTAATAATAGTCCTATTAAATCACCTTCTCCTCGGTAGGAGTGACTGCATTCTTGTTTGTTTTATTGATATTGGTTTAATTCAAATTAATAGTTGGAAGCTGCACAAAAAACGAAAAAAGTTTTAAATTTTAAAGTAGTCTATACTGCAGCATAAATTAAGTCATTTTTTCATGATTGTTTGATCATGATGCGGCGTGGATCGATACCGATACCGATTATTACAGAGCTTTCAAAAAGAGGAGGATACTTGGACTCCTTGACTCCTCCACCTTGTTGGATATTTTAGTGAAGATGAGATGATGAAGCAATCATAAAGTTATGATGTGATAATGCGACTAAAAATTGCCTCTTGTAACCGTAGAGTAGAGTAAAAACAGTTATTGCCGAATATCAGGAAGTCGGAGATTATTCTATTTTAGAATGATAGGATGTAACACTTTTAGTCGATCAGTAAACAGTTATCCAGTATGGAGTGAGTTGTGTAAATATTAGGACAGTGTCATGTAATCCATCAATGATTTATTGCTTTTTTAGGAGAGCTTAATTTTACGTCGAGTTTTTTTTATCCAAACGGATGCATCACACCCTTTTTCCAACAGAGAAGATAGAGGTGGTGTTTGCTTAAAAATCATAATTGCTTTCCGTACCTCAATTAGCTAAACGTAATCACTGCCTTCGGCCGCTTGTGTAAACAACTACGCTTGGATTAGTTATTGAACCATTATCTGCTATCGCTGCTCTTGACTATCGGCGATCGGTGAACATAAAAGTGGTAAAAGCGTTATTGATCGCAATTTTACAGGCGCCTGCAAACCGTCTCAAAAATCACCAAAGGTCTGCAATTAGTCGATAAACGTTTTCTGCGCCAAAAAGAAGCTGAGTTGTAATTCGCCAAAAAACCTACACCATATTTTATGTCCAGTCTGTAAGCAAATTACTAAATTATCAAATATGAAATTAAATAGGCCTGGCTAGACTATCTAAATTAGTTTGTGTCACGCGCTTAGAAATTTGGAGCCTTTTTTAAACAATAAAGCACAAATATTGAGGGATAATTGGATCTGTTTAAATGCAAATAGACGGACACAGCAAACATCAGTCGGAAGCATGCTTTTGTAAAAGCAGAATGAAATGCAGATATCCCCATGTCTCCAGGGAGATCCTATTGAAACCTGGATACGAATTTAAATCGTCATATGAGTTTACTCTAGTTAAACACGATCATCACAAACCAACCACCTAAAAATTAATATTCCTAAAGAACCCAAATAATTGATATATAATATTAATAGTCAGTATATATTAATACATACTTTTAAGGTCAGTTTTATATTAATTGTGTTTAATCTGCGCACGTGGCATGGCAAAGCATTATTTTGAAACGCTTTGAGGATGGCCACGTGCGCCTTGCGTTAGGCACCCCGTAATTCACTCATGCGCAACGCTATTGTTTACACAAGGAACACAAGGAATATTTATAATCCATATGTAATATAGTTATGAAAACATAAGAAAATAATAATTGAAAATTAATGAAAAACCAACAATTGGTAATTTTTTCTTTGGAAAAAACCTTGGATTCAAGTTCCCACAATGTTTCTTTGAGCAAGATATTTCTTTGTAAATTTATTAATAAAAAAATATGTATTTAGTAAGATTATATCCAATATTACGTAAAAATACTGTAGTTATACCTCTTTGTTACTTTTATTCAACTTTTATTCTTGCAATGCCCATAATTATTTTCCTTATTTCTTTTGATCAATTGATTCTCGATACACTCACATTGTACATCTTCAAGAATCTTTTTAAAAAAGTGATTACCTGAAAAAGAAGGGATCAAAGTCAAATTTAAATACACAAATTATGTGCTTGTATAACACAATGCGTAATATCCATTGCAACAAGCAGAAAGTGTGTATGTAGTGTACTGTTCAGCAGATGAATGAACGTTGAATGTTTCTGTACTACTTTTTCCTGCAATAAACTGTTGTATGTGATGTGTATGTAGTTTGTAATTAAGCCAATGCGCAGATTGCGTGGGAGCCAATTACGCAGTCAGCCGAAATTGGCATTTTTGCGAAAAGAAAAGAAGCACAAAAGGAAGGCAAAGAAAAGAGTTGTAAGGTGGCAGGGCACACGACGCAGCTTTTTCGCAGCCTGCCGTTTGGCAGAGGCTCACGTCGCTTTAATTTTCGGTTATTTTCGCTGATCGCGTGCTTCTAGCAAATTATCCAATGTGCTTTACTTGCTCAGCATCCGTACAAAAACTGCGACCGAGAGCTTCCAAAAGTGCGAGGAGATAAAATTATATGCTAACAGTTTATATAAGCAATTAAGTAATTTTATCTGATTCACAAAAAGCGATAGTTTTTACAGACTAATCTTAAATTTCAATTTTATTCAACTCATTAAGTAACTGATTAATTTAAGAAAACCTAGTTTATTCATCGCGTGCCTTTTTTTTTTCAGAAAAATCCTAACAAATACTAAATACGCGTCAAAACAAAAGCGCATCATCTCTAACTACCCTAAACCTCTTTAAAGACTAGAACACGATAATAACCTTAAGTCATGCACTGACTAGACTGACCATTATCTAAAAATCAGTCAAAACTTTCGAGCAGACATCAAACGCAAAGCCGCAAACAACAGGTACCGTTGTCCGAAAATGCTTGAAGCAAGCTTACAACTAAACGTAGATATTTCACTAAGGGAATTGATTCCGATATGGTACAATATAAAGTCTGATGAATTTGACGTCTAGAGGTGTGAATTGGAAACCATTTTTTATGTAAATGCAAAATATAACTCTAACCTACTCGAGGCGTTCGTGCGAGAAACTGCATCTGATTGACTTAATTGGCTTTTTGTTTTTTAATTCTCTAATTTTGGATAGTTAATATCAAGGGTGGCATGTTACTGTCAAACCGAGGTGTTGGCATATCAAATGTTTGACAGCATATGGGTTAACAAATCTTTAAAAATGCTAACAAGCTTTTGATTTTGAAAAAAAAAGAATTGGAAGTGTTTTGGTTGATTCAGAAATGAGAGGCTTTGTCGCCAGAACTTTTATGATAGAATTTAATCCGATTAGCTTCTAAATAGATGTCTTCCTAAACTACTTCAGAATGTTAAAGAAATATCCGTGTTTAGTATGTAAGGTCTTCAAAAGAAAAACCGACATAATCCTCAATTATCCACTAATATTCTTCTTCTTACTGTTGAAAACTCAAAAAACGCAATATTTCCAAAATACATTCTTAATTTTTGGCCTTTTTTTGTTGCGCACCGAATTAATAAGATCTTCTATTCAATAAAATTATGTTAGTGTAGTTTTCAATCAATTGCCTACTGACCACTGATTGCATTACCTGGTTGGAGTTCTTTGGTCTAAATTTACTCCGCTTCTGGTGTTGTTGCAAAATCCAACTTTTTGCACCATTTTCTCCAACAGAACGCAGAGTATTGTTGAGGCACATATGATGTCGACCACCTGTGCCCCCCTTCCCGCACCCAACAAGAACGCGTGCCGCACAGGTGGTAAGCGCGCCACCCTCACCAATTTAGTTTGTGGACCGTGCCACAAAACAACAAACTGGGTCATTTTAATCTGAAAGTAAACTTACCCTGTACTAATCAACCTTAATCTATAATGTCAACCACGTCAACTACAGCAACCTTAAACGAACCAACTTCAAATGAACTCTAAATCAATTCGTGATGCTTTAATCGATGCACAATAAAACTTCAATTTAAGGACTTTCTTCACATTTGATGATAGCACAATAATGACATCAATAAATATTCATGTTTTAGTGTTGGAAGATTTTTCGGGGCACATATGGTTGATACCAGTGAGGGTGTTATTATTACCTCTTCCGGAAAAGGTCTAACCTACATACAACAGAATAGGTTAACTTTCAGAGGCAAGAATATGCTTTGTTAAAAAAATGTTAACAAATTGACTTCAGTAATTTTAAATTTACGAGTAAATTTGATGCAGATATAAATTTCATTTAAAAATTACTTCGAATTTGCCCGTTGCTAAGGGTGAAAAATGTGAATAACCCTTCAAAAATCAATTTATCTTGTTAGCAACTCCTTTGGAATAAAATATTGTTTAAAATCTAACAAAAACCTAAAATATTCAACTCAACTATCAATAACTTTTTAATATTTCAAACTCTCGATATTTTTGTTTCTATCCAAACACTTCAATGGCATTCATTCAACAGGGGCGGTAATGTCACGTGCTGCTCAACAAGCGAATAATTGTGTGTAATGGATATTGAGATTTTCCTTGTTAGGGGAGGTCCTCTGTACTTGTGTAAACTGCATACTACTCAACGAGTTTTTGTTATTCGATGACTCTAATTCACTCTCTCTTGTTCTCTTCCTCCCAGTCCCGGTCCATAAACAATGAATGAATATAAATATCCTCCACACTCCACACACTCTACAAACTCCTCGTCCTTCAATGTAAAACAAAACAAGGAAGATGACTAGCAACACAAACGCCAACGGTCCACACTCGGTTCTCTTTTTTATGCAGAAGTGGTTCGAAGAGAAGATGAAAAGCGGAAGAGGTAAAACGTTTCTGAATGGCTATTAATGATAGTAAAACGAGCGTGTGAACGTTTTTAACATCTCATCAATTCAATAATTTTAGTTCTATACTGCAGCTGAATAACTAAAAGGATGAGAACAGTGGGTGTTGTATCACTGCAAAATTTGCCTATCCAAAATTAGTTGTTGTTTCAATAGTGAATACTATTGTACTTGTACGCTACATGTGCATGTTCAGTGTGTTGATTCCGATGATAGTGATGTTATTGTGCGTTTTGTTTCCGGCATCCGCGTCGTGACAGGTGTAAAGCGGGCGCGTGTATCTTCTCTATTCGTTTTCGGCGGCGCACGAAATGTTTAACCGCCAATGCTGCAGTCGGGGGCTTTCTTTTCATTGCTGCACATATGCTGCTGGTTCTGAATGTAGATATAAATGTGGAGGTTCATGACTGGTGGCACGAGTCAGAATTACACGCATGTGCAAAGAGAAAGACTTCTAATGATGGTAATTCTGACATATCAGCCAGAAACCTAAAGCTGAATGCAACCGAAACTTGCATATGCAAAGTCAGCAGACGAGGTACTTAATACAACCACTCTTAGTACAATAAACAAAACATGCTCAATTTGCACCATTAATTTTTATGTAAAAAAATCTTGCTATTCCTCCTCTTCTTCGGTAAAAGCGTGAAACTCCTTATAATTAACCCTCTTTGCCGCTGCACCAACGGTGTCGGCGGTAACAAAAAGCCCAATTTGCAAATATTCCGGATGTCCCACCATTCATTTCAAACACAAGCCGCCCTGGTCAGTTGCGCTAACTAGCAGGTAACGAACGCTAAGTACATGATTGGAGCTGTCAACGACGCGCCATCTTGGGTGGTTAGGGTGGCTGTGTCATCGCAGACACATTTTCGGCTGATTAGGATAACAACTAGACGATTTGCGTGTCGCTTATAATAACAAACATAGCCCAGTACAGACTATCATTACTCATCTTTTTGATCTTCCTGCCGCTACAGTCCAAACCTCCAAAAGTCTCGAATGAGCTAGAGTTAAATCGAATTTATTGTTTTCTGGCAGATGAAGCACTGTGTGTGTGGGCTTGTGCCAATTTTTAACAAAGGTATTAAATAAAAATTGACAATTATAACATTAATGAGAATATGGGGAACTTTTAAGTTAGAAGAAATAAAAAAGTCTAATTTTGATAATTTTATCTCTCACAATCAAAACATTGGGGTAACCAATTATTAAAACCACATAACCAGCCAGAATCAACAAACACAATAAAACTCTAATGACCGTAGACAAAGGCCATTAGAAAGTGCACCAAAAACCACCAAAAAGGAACGGATATTGTTAACATAACTTGAATTGCAACTTCTTTTTTAACCCGTAAATTATCAAAGAGGAAATTGCGTGACTCTTGCAAACAATGTAAACAAATACAATTGCTCCTTCACTTTGGCCATCTTCTTCTTTTCAATAAAACCTCAGCAAAGCTCACCTAAAGCTCAGTTGGCTTACCGGATATTGGTGAAATTGAACGCGTAAAAAATTCTCACCGCTCTGCATCAATCATTTTCTCATGGTAAAGCCGCTACCTGAAATTTTTTGCTCTTCTTTGACTCTTAATAAGTTTAATTTAAAGATCAGGTTAAACTGCTGTCTCTCACGAAATCTCCCACACCGAATAAATATCAAAGATGACGAATATCAGGCAAAGCATCAAGGAAAACTTTAGTAATTAGTTACTCGTAGTTTTAAGACAAATAGTGGGAACTTAAGAACAACACGCTTTTAATTATTTTAGGAACACTGTAATCGATCAGGAACCAACAACAGCGAGATCAGTACAGGAAGTTGGGTTGTGAGTTGCCACGATTTTTACACCCACTAAAGCGATGCCATTAACGCAAGTTACGTTAACAAGATTGGGTGCTTTTACATGGATTGAATACAAGAGATGCCCAACATTTAATTTCCAATTTCCGGACAGTAATCTGGATTTTGTTGATTGGTTCAATTCGGTTTAATTAATCCGGTTTAATTATTAAGGTGTAAAACGTACGAAAACAGACCACGTGTTGTATTATTTTTTTAGAGAAAAAAGAAGAAACGTCTAACATGAACATGTTCATGTCTTCAACTTTTTATTTTTGGACTTAATGGCATGCAATAAACAACACATGGCGTTATAACTAACCAACTTATTAACAATATTTACCAAAAAAATATTGCTTTGAATTTTGAACAAAAAGTTTACTACAAAAACTAAGACATTATTTTTAACACATTTCATCGGAAAAATAATAATCTCAGATAAAAATAAACAACAAATAAATAATCATCGAAAAAAATCATTTTAAATAAATTTTGAAATATTCTGAAAATATAACACAATCAATATGTGCTATGATTTTTAACTAAAATTAAATTCTGTTTTAATAATTGCTCTTATGAGAAACAGAAGGAGACCTGATTTTAAGCATTAAACGTTGACTTCTGGTTTTTGACAAAAGCAATAAACCAAAATCATCAACAACAAAAATTCTATCAAAACTATAAAAAGAAAACAAATCACAATAAATCTGAAACAAGTTCTGAACAAATTTAACAACATGCTTTAAAAAATTTTTAAAATCTGAAATTTACTTTAAAATTATGTTCTATTCTTTTGTAGCTAAAATATACGTTTGGTTAATTCTTATTAGATCTTCTTCTCCCCAATTGGTCTCTCATACAGCCCAAGGGTAGTTTCCGCAGTGGGGTAACGCTTGCGCGGTATAAAACCTCCGCACTCCTATAGAATTTCACCATTTACTGTCAGATCTCCTCTGCATCAAGGCCCAACCACGGTACCTCACGCGCTAAACTGACCTACAACAAGTTCCCAACTTTATAAAAGTGCAGTGCTATCAAGTTTCATTTCATGCTAGCTCTTCCTAACCTCGCAAAGATGAACATTGAAAACTACGACATAGACAACATCGCAAGCTTCAACTCCAACCAATACAGCTGCTACAACTACATGTATATAGAGAACAGCCCTTCGTTGATGACCGAAAGTGCAAACACTTTGATTGACTGGAACTGTGCAACTTCCACCGGCAGCTACGATAGCATTGAGGACCGCAGTTCAAGTCCTGAAGCCATTCCTACCAGTTCTTCATCTGAACATTCAATGGGTGGAGTAGAAGTGCAACCAGGAAAAGGTCTTAGAGTAACACCGCAGATTATGAGGAAGAGGAGGTTAGCTGCTAACGCCAGGGAGAGAAGACGTATGCAAAATTTGAACAATGCTTTTGATCGCCTGAGAAACTACCTACCACAATTGGGACAGGATAGACAATTATCAAAGTATGAGACTCTTCAGATGGCACAGACTTATATAAATGCTTTGTATGATTTATTGGATGAAAATGCGAAATGATAAAGAATCAATCAGTCTGCTGATAAAAGTGTAATTATATTGAATAAATGTATATAAATTATAAAAGATTGTTTAAGATTAATAAATGGAATTAAAATTATTTGGATTTATAAATTAGTCCTACCTCAATCTACTACCTTTACTACGATATTTTCTGTTTCATGAGCTTCTATTTAGATAGTTTTTGTTATCTCTTTCTGACTTAGGACGAACTAAGGTGTACTACCGTAGCCGATGGTCATCATTCATTTTTACCTACGGTTCCAAAATCATGATCCAAATTTTTACCACAAACTTATAAATTATTCATGAATATATTACCTAATAAACATGATGTTCAAAAGAATATAATATCAGGTTGAAGACTCTATTATTAATTTAGCCTCCTTTGCCTTAAATCCATCAGAAATTTCTTCGTTCGTTGGGAATTTTTAAAGTCTCTGGACAACTAGTAACTTTCTCTTAATAGCAATAATTTGCAATCTGTGATCCTACCAACCTAGATCATCATCAATCGATGGGAGTTGCAAGTGAAGTAAATGACACACCCCCAATTTAGAACTTTTTAATTACCCACTGCATCAGTCAGCAGAACGGGGTGGAACTCGTAAAGTAAGAATTTTATAAGAACATTGTGAGTGATATTGAAACGAATTTGCAAAAAGAAGCCGCATTTCTTTGATGGATTGCACTTCAAGACAAATTTCCACCAGAAGAAATATGATCGGTAGGATGTAACAAAGATACCCTCATATTATCAAGTCATGACACTCATGTCTTTCAAAAAATTGATAAAAGATCCTGTCTTGGGTTGTCTTTTGCGAGGATAACGAGATCTGCACACGTGTGGGTCTCATTAATAACAGGTTGCAATCAAAAAGAATATCAGGAAAGTAATACAATGTTTAAGAGCTTTTGAAGTAATTGCTAGGTTCCTACTTCTAGAATACCTTAACAAAAGACGGTTTTAAATTTAACTAGTGCGTTGCTATTAATTAATCTACATTTCCTATTTAATAAACCGTGGAAAGTAATTTCCTCGTATTAAATAGACAATAGTAGAAACTAGGCATTTAAAAACGCGCGGATGTGCGGTAGGTTATCATCAATTTATTGAGTGAAAGAATTGTACAGCAACTCCCGGAGCTTTAGACAATATGTGGCAAAATTTGCGGTACCTTTTGTCATTCCCTATACGACGGGGGTTGTCTACAAGGGGTCTATTCATGAAGGGTCTCCCTCTGCGGTGCGCCACGCAGTTTTTTTGGCATTTTGTTTAATTCGAGCGTCAACCAGCAAATGTGTTTCTATTATGCCTATATTTAGATTTACAAATTAGCTCTACTCGTGAAGCAAATAGACAACAATGACCACCCAAGAAAATATCAAAATGTGTTTCTATTCTAATATTTTAGAGCCTTAAAAAATTCTATCTAAGAAAAAATTTAACATAAGGGTTAAAAAATGATGTAATTAATTTGGAGCAAGAGGATAGAATTGAATGACGCTTACAAATGACTTTGCATTTATTGATGCAGAACAAATTCAATAAAGTTTAGAACAAAATTTAATTGAAATAAACGTGAGAGTTTTTTGTTGCACATGACAACTGCAAGACAACTGTTATAATTGACAGTTGTTAAACTATTTTTATCAGTTCTTTTTAACTCGTGTGAATCTTTTTTTAAAATGGAAGTCATCATTGCAAGAACAGGTCTATTACTCCCGCCTTCACTAGTTACTCCCGTTTTTAAATCAATTTTTTGTAGGTTTTGGCATGTACAATATTCTTCTTCTAGTATTTGGCTCAGCTTGTTACTTTACAAACGCCCTGGCTTACATGAACCTGCCGCTCTATTTACCCTTGATAACCTGTGACGTTCAGCTGTCCGACGGAACCATCTCCGCCATCGACTTTGCAGTCTACATTGGTAAATCCACCCGCAAACAAATCTCAACAACATGGACAAACATACCCACATGCCGCTTAACATCAAGAAGACTTGCACCTTCACTGTTTACTTCTTTGTGTTGCCCTGCAATGATCTGGTACTAATTTGTTGAGTTTGTGATTTTAGGAATGGCAGTCGGGGGATTTTTTCTTAGTTCGGTATCAGATGTGATCGGCCGGAAGACCATTATCGCAGCGTCGCTACTTTTGATATTTCTTAGCGTCTTGATGGCGGCCTTTGCGTATGGACCTTTTGGATTTATTATATCGATGATATTTTTTGGAAGTGGGTAAGAAATTTTATTTATTCAATTTTAAGATTGATGCAAAAAAAGTACTAATTTTAAGAGCTTCTAAACAGGTTAGAAGCAAATTGCAATGTCCTAAAAGTCCTCATCTTCGAAACCACCATCAAGAAGTGCAAATATACCTGTATTCTTTGTATGGATATTGCTTGGACATTTGGAATATTATTATCTTTAGGCTTCTATTGGATGACCACTCCAATCTTGATCAGTTACAACACAAGTAATCAACGCTTCCTAAACTGGAGAATCAGCATATTGCTATCTGTCTTCCTCTCTATTATTTTATCCTGCCTTACTGCTCTATTTCTGGAAAGTCCAAGGTATCTCCTCTTTGAGAAAAGACCAAGGGATGCCTTGGAGGTCTTTAGAGAAATTTATGCCATTAATAAATCAAAACTATTCGGAACGTTTGAAGTAATTCTCCATCTAATTAATCACAATTATCTTAATATTTTCCGTTTTTTTTTTTTAAGATTATCGACGGTGAATTAACAGGAAAAATCACTGATTTTGGAATTAGCAACGAGAGGGACATTCCAAACACAATGAGCACACGAAGACTAAGAATTATCTTTAGTAGAATTCATAAATCTATGCTTGTTCTGGTTAGGAAACAGTTTATACACTATACTATCTTAGCTATCATTTTTCGATTGCTATTATCACTTGGGTAAGAAAAAATTAATAATAATACATTGTTCTATGTTCCCTACAAATGTTTTAGACAATTCCCTCTGATACTATTCTGTGCAAGATGTTTATTCATTGATAAAGATGACATGAAAACAGAAAAGTACCTTCTTTGGCATTTTGAACACCCAATTGCTCGCGATTGTGAACATTTTCAAAATGAGATTGACAGTGATCTATACAGGGATTATGCAGTTCTAAGTGGATGTTTCCTCTTGGGGAAATGTAACTTAATGATATTGATCAAATGGATGGCTAGGAAAGAAATAATGGGTATATCAATTAAATTAATTCATGTCCAACTACTAATTTAATTTATCTTCTTCTAGGATCATCACTTTTCCTTAGTGGCATATTCAGTGTGTTACTAGGATTGATCATCGACAACTACCCACTTCGATTTCTGTTTTCCGGTCTGTTGATGTTCACCTACAGCACAGCGCATTCCTGCTTAGACCTGCTGATTCTCGAAATGTTCCCTACAGCAGTCAGGTAATACCCCGTTTAAGAAAAAAGCGTTAATCACTTGCTTAATTGATAAATACTAATTGGATTTCCCCAATTTCCAGAAGTACAGCACTAGGTGAAACAATGATCTTCTCCACGTTAACAAATGTCTTCCTAATTCAATACCTATCCACGTCAATTTTCTGGTTATTCATCACACTCGGTTCTCTACTAGAATGTAAGTCGTCTTAAAATATCGCCGTCAGATTACGTGATATGTGTGAAATAATGGCACAGATTTAATGGCGCGCAAAGTGGTTCAGTTTACTTTGCGTTTTCTTTTTGTGCGTTTGGAAAAACACGCGCGGCTAAAAATAAGTTTAATAGTCAATAAGTGCCTCTGCGAAGCATTTTCCAAAATGCGGTAACAATTGCAGACTTGGGTCTGGGCCAAATCGCGATTGAGAGTAAAGCACTGCTTCTCACTCACGCGCTGCGAGGTTTTTCAGGATGCAGGAATAACTCGCGTGATTTTCTCGCCTGCAATATTTACATACTTGGAGCTCACTCTTGACAGATTCTATTTGCCGCGGTTGATAGCTGGATGTATGACTTGTCTAAATGTTGATAGTGAATGTTTTCCTCTGCAGAGTTATGCATTGCAAGTCGATTAATAAAAATTCAAGGTAACTAGTCGTCCAGCTATGCGTAATGTACATGTGGACGTGCTAAAAGTGATTGCAATTTATCACCGAATATGAGAATGCAAACAAAAGCATACTAAAAAGTAACAATCAACAATAAACTATCAATATTGATGTTAGACGTGATCCAAGTTTAATTGATTGGTAGTAATACGAATGGTAATGGAATGTGTTTGCAATTTGTTGCAGTCGGTGCGATTATGGCGTTTTTCCTGCCAAGATTTACGAATAAAGTGGTTGCAGATTAGCGGCGATAAATTCGCGCTCACTGGCGAGATCAAAAGAATGGCAACGACAGCGGAGAAAAATATGAAATTGTGAAAACAAGCATTCCATCCGCACGTCCGATTTCTTTAATTC
The DNA here is from genome assembly GCA_027575565.1 of Diploeciton nevermanni. Lineage (NCBI taxonomy): Eukaryota > Metazoa > Arthropoda > Insecta > Coleoptera > Staphylinidae > Diploeciton > Diploeciton nevermanni. Next base: position 36,788 of record JAODIE010021085.1, read on the forward strand.
CTGCATCTGGGCGCGATAATAAATAAGGAATTTTATACGCACTGCGTTTCCAATGTGTTTACGTTCTTTGCTTGAAGATATAAGCAAACCTATGGAAATGGGCCAAGTGTTATAAACATTTTCGAAAGGCTGCTTTCTAAACTCTTCCAAAATGCATCACAATTATATAAAATATGCCAATGAAAACTAGCAACAGCTAATAAATTCATCAAGTAAAATAAAACCAGTCCCATTATGACACCCCAACTTGTTAAAAATCCAGTCAGTGGTATTTTGCTGTGTATACAACTGCTCTGAGCAATGCTGTTGGCGGCGGTGCTATATCGGTATGCACGGCTCGCCGGCCCCTTCCCAAGCGCACATCGGCTAGTCGTTCACAACTCGGGAGCAGCAATGTGCTCTTTTCACGCGCCTCCGATCGCGAAAAAACAACGATGTGAAGAGTGAATCTGGTGAATCCCTGGTGAATCTGTGCAGCAATGAGCCAAGTGAATTCAATGGATACCAGTGTATCCCTTGACCAAGTGCAAGTCAAAAGCAAAGCAGCCAAAAAACGACGAAAATCAGATAGATTAAGACTGCCTACACCACCTCCAGATCCCACATCTCACATAAACCTAAAGCAAATTAAAGATGCAAAAGTCAAAAATGCTCTGAATAAAGAAGCAGAGTTCCTGGAGTATCTGGAAAGTCTACAACGAAGCCCACTTATTACTGGCTCTAGAGGAGGTGTTTCTTTTGCACCTGCTGAAGCAACAGAAGCAGCAATTACCCATTTAGATAAACTCTACAAACTCATGGGACAGATGTTGACTCTCCGCGAACAGAACATTATCATGCATCGAAGGATCATGGATTTAGAGCGATTTAGAACAATGCAATGTATGGAGAAGCAACTAGAACTAATCACAAAGATAGATAGTATTCCTGATGATTATGATACAGCTAATGCCGAGAACATTCTCTACAACATCCTCAATGAATCGAAGAAAGAATCCAAAAAGATTCAGTTAAAAGTTCAAAAGTCTATGACGAGGAAATCCTTTAAACTGAAAAGCATTGACACTGATGTATCCACAGGTGTCCGTCGGATATCTATGCCGTTTAGTGGCTACAGTGATAAGCAAGCCAAAGTATCCAAATGGACAAAAGTCAAAGCTGCTTTTAAATGGGAAAAAGCCTCACCGACCGTGAGCGATGCCAAGTCACAGGACAGTGGACTCGGATTAGCACATCCTGTCAACTATGAAATTGCTCGTTATCTCCGCGTGCCTTCGACTTCAGAAGAAGCTGGCGTCAGTCCAGCTGATTCGGGAGCTGCTGAAGTCTCCACTCCAGCCACCTTATCATCTGCTTCTTCAGCAGAAGAGCTCCATCGACATCACAGTAAGTCACTCTGAATGACAGTTTGATGCTTTCCGATACGCGTCTAGGCGTTGCATCTATAATTTCATGCGTGCATGTACATTCGGCACCCAAAATAGCCACGCTTTTCGTTCAATGACACGTGGTTGAACCAAAAGAAATAGAAAACTCGAGCGCGCCAGCAGCGTATAAATAACCTCGCGCTTCTCGCGCACGCTACTATGCAATAAAATAGTGCGCGGTGAAAAACAAATGGATAATCGGTGTTTATTAAACTATTATTATGGTCATGTTTCATATTCCTTACAGCGCGCCGAATGACGCATGAGGACACTTCAGATGACGACCAACTATTTATGTATGAATACATTCCATGTAGTGCAAAGGTAATTAGTTTTGCAAGAAACAAATCATTGCAATCAATAAAGTACAAATAAAACTTGTTGCTATTGATAATAAAGTGTCTTGTGTACATAGTGGTTTATGGTTTACTTTTACACTTTCTTTGTAAATTTTCTTCTTTTGGCTGGTTTCGTCGTTAAGTAGGTTTTGTGTTTCTGAAAAGTATAGGTCCTAGAAAAAACGGCCAGCGAATTTAAAATTACATTACCTTTCATAAATTAAGATTATTAAATTGTATATTATATTATATTATTTTAGCTTATCTGGTGGAGGGCAATGTTGTGAATTTAAATTTGCTGTTCTTTTTTCCCTAAGCATTACCAAAAAACGGCAAAAAAAAACAAAATCTTAAAGTCAGGTCACAAAGTTGAACCCAACTTGCAGAAGAATTAGATTATGATATCAGAACTCTAATTATGCGGAAGAAAACAACAAGTCAAAACTAGACAAAAGAACAAAATTCATAAAGCAAATGTAAATGGAAACACAAAAATACAAATACTATTCTAGGATGAAGCATCTACATCTAAAGGCAATAAACATAAAACACCATGGGCAAAAGTGAAAAATATTATACAGACTCAAACAAGGAATAGTTTCAAAATTCGCCATCGTCTTAGCGCTAAAAGCGATGATATCAAATTGGATAATAGTACTATGGTGGACAGTGAAAATGAAGATGTATTTGAAGTAGATGAATCCAAAAGCCCAATATTAATTATTCAAAGTCCAGAGGAAATTTCTCTAGAAAATGAAGCATTGTCAATGGAACACAATATACCTGTCGATGTCATTGCAAGATATAGAATTATCAATGAAGAAAATGTAGGTTTAGAATGTGATAAAAGACCTAATAAACAAATTAAATTTATGCTAATTATTTTTCCAAGGCTGGAAATTTGGAATCTAAATGGGAGAAAGTAAAACGTGCTTTTCTTCATTCACCCAGCACCAGTAAAAATGACAGCAGTAGTCCAACAACTCCTGAACCATATTCTAAAAGTGGTACTTTATAATGCAATTATTATAAAACTTTTATTGCATGTTTATATTGTTGTTAGATTCTATGGAACATAAATACGATGTCCAAACAGAAATCCAACGCAATTATCTTCAGCTACAGAAGAAACTCTCTCTGGAATTTCAAGAAAAGCTTCATGAATGGGAACGTTCCAAAGTAAGAGCTACCAGTACCTCAGCACTATCTACATCACCTACTAATGCTACACTAGATGACAGTAAAGAACAAGCTTTTAAAAAGAAAATGTTAGAATGGGAAAAAATTAAAGGACAACCTAAACACAATATGCAACTAAAAAGTGAAGAACAACTACCTCCAGAATTTCGCAAAAAACTAGAAGAATGGAAGAAAATAAAAAAGAATTCAATCAAAGAGGACAAAAGAAAACTAGCCGAATTACCAAGGTGGAAATCATTTGGTGCGCCTAAAACAGATCTGGAGAATCAACAGCTATCTGATGATTTTCTCAAGAAGTATAAAGCCTGGAAGCAGATCAAAGCAGGAATTATAAGTTCGGAAGATTGCGAACCAATAAGAAATGAAGGAAATCTCAAAAAACCCAAACTTCCTGCAGAGAAAGAACTGCAATGGTTTGAAAAGGGTATAGAACGTGAAAAACAGCGTTTAGAACGGGAAAAACAAAAATTTATGGACAGGGAGCAGAGGTTATCCAAGTTAAGAAGATCAGTTATTGGTCCTAACAAAAAAGAGATATTGGTACAGCTGCCTTCGGGTTTCTATAGATTTGAAGGAATCTCTAGGAAGTTTACGCAGAAGCTATACGAATGGGAGAAGGCCAGAGGAATTCGACCAGAGAAATCAACCTTCACATTGCTCAAATCTTCTTGTATACCTCACATCCAAATAGGAAGTACCTTCCCAAAACGTCAACTGGTACGTTCAAAGTCAGCCGATAGTATAATGAATGAACCACTAAGTCCGTTACTAAGTCAACGTCCTTCAAGTCTATCTCTAAATGAATTAGAGAACCTAGAAGAGGAAATGTTATTGCCTAATATCATACAATCCCAGGATCAACACGAGGAGGAAATTAATGAAGAAGAAAATGGAGAACCCGAGGCTGTTATCATTGAAGTAGAAGATGTGGTTGAAGAGACAGCATCTGTGATGCCAACATTTGCTGAAAAACACTTTGCGATTTATCAAAAACAAGAAATTGATAAATTGTGGTAACATTAAACATACAAGCAAGACTAATAGTTTGGTTTATGATAATCTGTGCATTTCCAGTGCTGGAGCAACAAATCTAGGTCCTACAGTCCGCCGCTCTGAATCCGCACGTGCTCAGGCCAACTACAACCTTATTGAAGAAATCATCGAAGTCCTCAAGAAACTCATCTCTAACGAAAACGATATTGATGATGTAGAACGAGTCAAGTCAATTATCGCGCTAGACCAGCTCGCAGATGATGAAGAGATATCAGGGTTGAAGCATAAACAGGAGCAGCAGAAGCAACTCTCCGAGGCGATGATTGAAAAGCTCGTTCAACTACAGGAAGCCAATTCGAATGTCGCAATGAATATTGCACACGAGGAACCCAAATACAAAATGGCTAAGTTAGTAGACGTCTTGGACACTATTCAAGATTTGACAACGGAATTATTTGCGCTGGTAAGAAAAGAAAACAATAATTTGACATTGTGGAATTTAATTTATGTTCTATGTACAGGCAGAGTCCATTGATCATTTTATTTACAAAAGGAATAAAACTCAATTGCAGTTTGAAGGAGTCCTGGCAAGTAGGGATACGTATCCACAAATTGCAGAAAATTTAAGCAGTATGAAAGAGAAGATGTTTGAATTAAGAAGAAATTTGAGTTACATTTGCGCTGCCTCTGGTAAGTTTGGCTTCATTAAAATAGTAAATTACTACAACAAGTTGTTGTGTCTGCATCTGTAGATATTGCAATTGCGTCTTTTAAAAAAGAACGTCCTGTTTTACGTAAGAATTCTTCCTGCGAAAGTAAACGAAGTACTTTTCGTAAATGCCAAAGTAAAGGTAGTCGTGAAGAACCAGAAACAAATTCACCCACTTTAAGCCGTCAAATTGAACAAGGAGCAGTTAAAAAACGTCTCCGTTATCGCCAAAAAGGACACCAAACCAAAACCTTTGATGAAAGTGATGATGATGATGAATTATTATTGCAAGAGCAACGTAAAGCAAAACCACGCCGAATGCGTTCACAAAACAGCACAGAAAGCAATATGTCTTCCTCAAAAGGAGATGATGGAACTCTCACTTCAGATCAAAACGTAGTTGTTGATCCTGCAGTGGTGGAAAAAGTTCTCATCCCAACTAAATCAACATATATGAGTAGTTTTGAAGAATTGACTAATTCCTCTCAAGGTTTCCAATTAGAAGAAGATATTCGTAACCAAAGTCCAGTTACAGTCTTCGTCAAAACCACAAGCAAGATATTCACTCCAATTGCTGCACCTTTTCAAAGAAATCAAGGCACTAGCTCCGGAACCAAATCTACAGATGATGACAGAACATCTCGAGCATCTCTTTCAATTTCCTCCTTGACATCAACTTCTTCATCCAGTGCCTTAGTACACACTGTAATAGATTCCTCCGGTGATGTGGTACAACATCTTCCTCCAATACCTGCCTCTCCCACACCACAAAGAAAACTGCTTAAAGAGATATCACCTAATATCCGTTTGATGATGGTGAGATACAATCAAAAGTTGACTGAGGAATCAGGTGGTCGATCTGGGGGCAGCTCAGGATCTGCATCACCCGTAGCATGGCGTTCACCTGTTCTCGAACGAAGAGTAAAAGCCCAAACAGAAAAGTACCAACAAGAAATTGAAAAAATGTCACCTCTTCTTGGAGGCAGGCGAGAAGTGAAAAAAAGTGCAAGTATGGACGTAGTAATATCAAGAAATAAACAAGTAACCATCCCTAAAATGTACCAAAACAAAGGAATTTTAAAGTCTTCAAGCGCTAGTATAATTAAACCCACTGCCTTTTGTGCCCCGACCACCCAAGCTAAGCCAACATCACCTATTCCTGAAGTGGATGATATTAAAACAGACACGAGGACTTTAAAATTGCAAAAAGCCAAAGAAGAGTTTCTCAAAGGTATTACAACACCAACTGTCAATGACTCTGAGAAAAACGAGGATTTTCAATCTACACAAGAAACACAGCAACCGGAAGAAGCTGACTTGCCAAGTACCTCCAATGCTGAAGAGGTACCTTTAATAAAACAGTTGCGATACCCAACAAAAAATCGCCTCAGCCAAGTCAGCGTCAGTAGTGATAATAGCTATGCATCTTGCAATTATGGAATGCTTATTAAATCAGCAAGTGTTGGAATGATTAACGTAGATCTTAAAACATATGAACAATTTCTTCCGGAGCTTCACGTAGATGGATGTACCTCATTGCCACGATCTGGGTCATCAAAAAAGAATCTCCTATCAAACATAACCTCAAAGTTCAGAAAGGTAAAAATGCGACGCAATAAAGATCGTGATAAAGACAAAGAAAAAGAAACAATGAATACCGTATCAACGTTGTGTCGCCAAAGCTTACTTGTTGATATACACAACTCAAGTAAAGAGACTTTATCTGAGGATCAAAGTCGTTTATCATTACCTTCAGATTCAAAAGGTTCTTCTACTGATACGTCACCCCCTACATCGAGAACTTCAAGCTGGATCAAACGGTCCAGAATATTTACGGTTAAAAAATCGTAACTTGATAATAAATATATGTGGAGTACAATGTAATCAAGACAATAGCGCTTATGATAGTCAAAGTAGTTACAGGCTAACAAGAAGCATTTAAGTTATTTGTAATTTATGTACTTACTGGTAAAACTAGACATTTTCTACGTGTAATTATGATGCAGAATCTGTATAATATACCTGTATAACTTATAATATTAACTAATTGGTTAACGCTATCAAAAGTACCAAAGTTCTGTTCAATGAGGAAATCTAGCATGAACTTAATAATTTATGAATAAAAGAGAAAAACTCATTAGTACAAAAACTCCCCACAGTAGATTAAATTCTGCCATCGGAAAGAGAGCCTCAATTATTTCTACATCAACGCTTGCAGTACAATGACCACCATCATTTCCTCATATTGGAAATTGTAAGAATATTCAAGAATAGTGCTATTTAAAATCATATAATGCTTTCGTTTTGACACGGCGGTACAACAGGAACATAAAGTGGTCAAAGTTTCAATTGGCAAATTGTTTCAAGAGGCGTACCTTTAAGGAAAAGAACTACCTAGAATTATTCCACTTTGTTTACTTTTTGTCTAGCATTCGGCAACCAAGGCCTTTAATTATAATGCAGCAATTTTTGCAGCCAATTTGGATCTGCCAGGCACGTGCCACTTTTAAGATATTTTGAAACAAAAATTTTGTTTTATTGTATTGATACATAATAAACAATGGATGCTTATAATGTGAGTGTACTTGAAAAAACTTTTGAGTACATTACTTCATTATAAATGAGCTTTTTAATTATCAGCGACACCTCGCGGTTTATAGGTAAACACTTATCTGAAAAGCTCACCATAGAGTGCAACCTGCTGTTGAGTTTCTGCTCTTGAATTTCACAAACTAAAATAGTTTGAAAGTATTGTTGAGTGTGGTCACGAAGTGTTTAAGATTCATTTTGTTGAAAATTTGTAAGTGTTATAGTGCAAATTTTCAACAAAATAAAATAGTTTGTTTAAATCTCATCACAAATGGAATTCACTTATTGATTTGTTACCAATTCAGAGTACTTAAAAAAGCGTTCTTCTCAATATTATTATTGAAACGATAATAAGTAGTAATATAAATCAAGACGCATTGGAATCCAAATTCTTATGCTTTAGAATGTGATATAAATGATAAACTGCAAGAATTGAGTGCTGAAAAAATGTTTTTAGGTACTTTAAGATGTTATACAAATCATTAGTTATTAATTTATTACTTTGAGATGCAGGTTTTCAAACTTCATGAAGACTAAATATTAAAAATATGCATATTTTGTGTCTGACAATTATTTTAGATAAACCTCAATGAGGTATATATTTTTTTTAACAAGATATTTTCCAAACTAACATTAAGATCGTGTAAATTACGCCGATCAATCATTTAAATTTATTGCTGTTATCAATATACACCAGAATTTCATATGAATTTGATTAAATCATTAAAATAGTAAATTAAACAAATTAAAGCAACTCAAGATACATTCGTTAGCTTCTGAGCTTATCAATTATTTGCATAGATGAACTACTGTTACTAGAGTATCAGCTTACCAAACTGTTACTGTTCCATTGGATAGGCAACAACGCCCATACGTGTCGTTAAGTCACTGCATTCATACTCATAATTCAGTTGGTTGTGCGGTCCTACATGCAACTTTGTTGACTGCCAGTCATAGGATTGCTTCTCCCACTGCTACAACTAGTTCTAATCTACTAGTAGATGCAGTATAGGTAGTAGACTAGTTGAGAATACGTTTCAACGAGAACGCCCTTGTTTTTAAAATGGCTTCTGGTGTGCTTCCATGTAAAATTTATTCTTTCAGTTGCTCTTTAGGCAGTTTCCATTGAATGTTGTATTCAAGGTGCAGAATCCATACTAAAATTATTTATCTACTATAGTACGCCTTGCAGTATTTTACTATTTAAGAAATAAATTTTAGCAAAATGTATTTTGTGTATATATGCCTGGTGAACCCTTGGTGTCATGTTTATTGATCAGATTAGAAGTGCGCACAAGAAATTGCATAGTATGAGAAGGATTTATCTCTCTTTATTAGTATAGTATACTGAAGATAACTTGTTTCTTTATGCAATAGTAAACATTAAATTTGATGCAATACAAGTTTTTAAGCTCTTCCAAGCGTTTGAGTGACTTACTGATCAACTATTTTGCCAAGACAGCAACAACAAATGGTAAGTAGTAATTTAAACAATTCCAAATCGTTCTGAACTCAGATCGTGTTATCCTAACATGTCCCCATGTCCCGATAGTTGCCAATTGAAATAAGATGCTAGTTGTATGGGATTATGTATAAGTTTCACTAAAATTTTTAGTGTATAGTGAAATTTGATCAACATAGTGAATATTAAATACTTCGTAACCACACTCAACAATACCCACTTTAGTTTCATTTACATAATGAATATTGAATAATGTATTGTTGAGTGTGGTTACGAAGTGTTTAAGATTCATTATGTTGATAAAATTTCACTATAACACTTACTCTTAGTC
>JAODIE010021096.1:0-44953 GCA_027575565.1 Diploeciton nevermanni
AAACTTTACATTTCTCATAATGCGCAATACCAATTATTACGCGAATGGATTCAAGTTTTTGTCATAGTCGTCATCCTCCTTGTCGCCGTCATAATCATCACTCTCAAATGGATTCATTGACTCATCATAACCACCTGCAGCAGTTACAGACGTATTTCCTGTTGGTACATCCATATTGGCCAACGAATGCTGTTGGTTAGCACTTGATGACATAGCCCCGATAACGGGTACATTGCGACCAACAGCAGCTTGCGGATGAATGATATTCGCCTCAAGTGATGAACTGAAACGATTTTCTTGCATACGAATTCTCCCCTCACTAATGCTTACAATAGGTGTGCCACGTTTACTCTCCTGGAGACGTATTCGTGCTTCCGATCCAACCTGGGATGGTGCCGATGATGGAGTGGGTATTTTTGGAGGCTTCGGGCGCTCTGTTATTATCTTCACCGTATTAAACACACCACGGCCGAAATATTCGGCTGCAAGCGCAAACCCATCATGAGCTTTATCCAACTGAGAATGAAACGTCTCGTGTAGGTCTTTATTGTACTCCCTGGCTCTTAGAAGTTCTACTACCTTCTTGTTATCGGGTTGACATGCAAGACACTCGTTTTCATTTTCTGCGTAACTCTGGAAACAATGCAAGTGGTAGGAATGTTGACAGAGGAAGTGTAGACTTGGCAGTTCAAGCGGATGGTGACATGCAGCACATCGTGAACCTTGGATAAGAATCGGACCGCTTTTAAGATGCTCCAGTTTGCGTTTAAGGTCATTTGTATCTTTGCGATACTTATGCGTGAGCTCCCTGTCATTTGCAATCACTTCTTGTTCGTTCCGAAGTTCCTGCGTAATATAGCGCTTCACATGTGCAAGCGTTATTTCAGCTTTGCCAGTTCCCAATGCTTCAATTACCAATTGGGGAGAAAGCAGTCTTTCTTTTGCGATGGTATCCAATACCTCAGGGAGAAGACTATCGGCGCAATATTCGGGATCCCTTACACAAGCCCACATTGATTGTACCCACAATGTAGGTTCCTGGTGCCCGAAACGTTTGCAACAGGCCAAAACAGATGCATTATTCTTCTTAGAAATGTGATACCTTAAGATCTGTTGATAAAGCTTCTGCTCCTCATACAGATGAAGTATGCCATCACTGAATCCATGCATGTGACATACAACAAGAGCTTGATGCTTGTCGCACTGTACATCGGGATTCTGCAAGAGTTTTAGAATTTTCTGTCCGAAACGTGCCCGTTCTGGGTCATCCACAGATTCCCAAACATGCAGATAGTGTTCTAACAATGTGTCATACACTGCAGCACTAAGAGAGCAGCCTTCTGCAATGAGATAATCAAGAAATTCCACCAAACGTGCCGAATCATTTAGAAAGAGATGAATAAAATCTTCAGCATTTGCCCTTTGTCGTTCACCACTGCCAAATGCACGGCCAAAATTCGCGCACAAACGCTTCAGAAACTGCGTGGCACGATGTGCTGCACATTGCACCAGAATCCCACCATACAGCTTCATATACAATTGGGCGTCTTCAAAGCCAAGATCGGAGATATAGTCAACTACATCTTCATACCGCTGATGATCTTCAAGTTGTAACTTAATGTACCAATTATGTTTACGATGTCGCTTTGCTAGCATTAAAGCCTCCTCGGGGCTACCTTGACGACATACCTTAATAGCAATATCAACATCAAAATCTAATTCCTTGTCTTTTTGTAGAATAAACTCTTTAAGGTCTTCAGTCTTGTTAAGTTTGGTGAAGCAGTTAAGCAATAGTGTTGTATGATCCTCTGTAGCATGACCATGCTTGTGCAATGCCTCTAGATAACTCGTGAGCTTATCAATATGTTTGGAATCCATAAACTTACGAATCACATAAGACGGTTCCAATTTCCCAATTGTTCTTACGTACTGTTCTATGGCACCTGCATGGTCACTTTTCCCGTATAAGTGATCACCATACTGACGGAAGATATCCACGAGACCATCCGAGTCGTACTGCTGTGACTTAGCAATGCGAATAGCAATGTCATACAAGTTCTTCTTGAAGAGAATATGTAGTTTAGCTTGGAGAACCTTCTCGTTGAGATGAAAAATGTTGTTATGGACGTCGATTATATAAAATCCACCCCACTCATTTAGAATTGAGCGAACCTCGTCTACTGGTGTTTGGAAAACGATGAATTTGTTCTGAATGTCAAGAACTGTAATTAGATGAAATTTAGCTGTAGAACCTGCAGCACCTGTTGTAGGTGTAAGACGTTTGGACTTGGAAACAATTATTAAATAACTGCGGAACCATTGAAGCATAACTTTCTCGCCATCGACTGCATAGCATGGGCCTTTTCCATCAGAGGTGTAACAGTAAATTGCCTAAGAAAAAAGTTTCAATTAATATTAAAGAGTAAAGTGCCCAATGCGACGTGGATTTTATTTTATAGAAATTGTTTTTTTTTTAAATCAAAAATTATATAGCAAATTATTATCATTTCAAATGTAAAAAGAAAACAGCAACCTAAGAATTTGGGGAAGCGTGAACTATCATCGATTTTAAATAAATTAATTGATAATGTTCAATTAATCTCGTGAATACAATGTGCTCTAAATTCTGTCATTCTGTAAATGACAAACTTAACAAAAAGTTATTTCTAATTAAGAGAAAATACCATATTATCATTTGTAATCACTAAAGAATTTTTAAAAAATATTTAACAATTTTACAGATCTGTGTAGAGATTGTATACTACTTGATGGCATATTGAGTATTTAAAAAGTACTTACATCTTCTCGTGCCACCATAAAGTGACTTTCTTGTAGTGATTCGGCCAACACTGAGCAATTTCCCAAGCATCCCGTGTTATCTAGTAGGGACTAAACACAAATTGTTAATTACTTTAGCTCTTCCTATAATTCAGTTAAATGAAAGGTTAGTCATTTGTATGCATTACTATATGGAATATATAAAATGTCATTCTGTTCTGATATACTATAATTCAAGTATGATCTGTTTCTAGCATTAATAAGCAATATTCAAATTAAAATATGTAACTTGCCATCACTTCCTTATCCTTATGAGTAATATTATAAATATAAATACTATTTTCAGTAGCAACAAACAATAGAATTGTGTTTGCAGTACTTTTGAATGCTAATCCTGTAACTCCAGAACTAGCTTCCCTCAGAATTTTCATTCGAGAGCCTCTTTCTCTTGCCACATCCCCTCTGTAGAGAAGTAAAGTGCCATCCACAAAGCCAACTGCCATCAATTGCATCTTCTCATGTACACATAACACACTTGTTTTTACTGTCCTACTATATGGATTTGTTTTTGTTACTCTGCTGCAATATGGCACATTGTTTTTGTCCATCCTGCTAGTATCCCATACTTTTATTAATGGATTAATGCCTAACTCATCATCCTACAAAACAAAAATTATAAACATTCATGCATAGATATATCATATATTGACTTACACCAATTGTTACTAAATAGGGAGAATTTCTTAGTTGTTGGGCCTGTGATATACAAATTTCATAAGCCCTAAAAGTGATAATTTGCCAAGCTCTAGACACAATGTGTATCTGTCCACTTGCATCCCCTATGATGAGATTATTGTTTCCACTTGTTGTAACAGTGATATTCAAATCCTAGAATCATACAAATTTAACAATTGCAAAGTAGAGGTATTAAATGAAAACATATTACCTCCAACATAGCAAGACGTCCAACATCAACATTTTTCTTCAACTCAAAGAAATTAAATTTTCGCCACTAAAAGAAAGTTGAAATAACCTTAATGTATACAATTCCCCGACTATTAACTCACCTCCAGGAATGCCATTATTATATAATATGTGAGTAAATTAAGGAAAGCAAAATTCAGCTGATGCAATCATGGAAGAGCAGATAATAAGCTGCAAGTCGTCAATGATAATTTGCGAATTGTTTTGATTTGTTGGAAATGAAACGCATCCGCCTCCTCACCTTCTGTCACTTTTAAAGGTCGTCAATCGTCGGCGCCACTGTCAACTTATAATAAACACTTATGTACACAACAAATCAACAAATGTAACAAACCTGTAGCAGTGTGGAACAAACTTTTAAGTGGTACAAAGCCTTTTTGTCAAGATTAGATTAACAATTTGGGATTTTATAATCTCATAAGTTTAAATTTGTGTGTGCCAATCAATTAGAAAATTTATGTTATGTGTTTAAAATCAGGAAATATATACGTATCATAACATCGACCAGTGTAAGTGATTCAATGTTTGATTTATTTATTGTTTCCTCCAATCCTGATTTAATTATCATTGTTAAAAATTAGTTTAACTTGCATGCCGCCATGGATGAATCAGAACAAACAAAATGTGTCAAATGACGAACATTGTTGTGGTCATTGTGTTGCATAGTTTTGCAGCAACAGCCGCGGCGGTCGGTAGTAGCGCGAGTGTGCAGTAAAGAACGCAATGCAGAGTACCAATGAGCAGTTTAAACGCATTTAATCAATTACTCTCAGACATTAATGGTTTTAATTTAGGCATCAGGTTAGTTGTGAGAGTGTTAATAACCGTACAACAACGTCGCGCACCAGGCATCGCATCGTCTGCTGGAAATCTGCGGGGTCTGTTGCGCGACTTAACCTCTTAATCGGGATCGTACAAAAAGGGCTCAACCGGAGCGTTGTCGCGACACCACCTTTACGACAAAAGTCACCCGTTTTTTAAAATATGAACGGCGCGGTACAGTCAACAAAACCAGCTAAAATGCTGCGTATTCGAGCGCAGGAGTTCCTTGCTTCGCGTCGCAATTCCAACCAACTCATTGAGTTGATGAACCACCTAAACAGCGGCTCCGACACCCTCGCATGCCTCCAAGCTCTCGAGCACGTATTTACTGTATTGCTGTCCGAAAATCAGATGTACCAGGAAGTGGTTCCCTTGAAAGTTCCTCCACGCACTGTCGACGTGCAGTATATGGAGTGGTTGAGGTCAATGTATAATGAATTTTGGCTGAAGATACTGCAATGTTTTGAGCATGGGTCTTCCAAAGTGGAGATGCAAGCATTGACCACTGCCATGAAGCTTATTGAGGTTGAGGGCCGTCATCCACTGGAATCGCGGGGAGAGCTGACACAGTACATCCCATTAAATCGCTTAAGGGCCACTCTGGCAAGACTCCTGCTTCGGTTGGATCCATCCACAGCCCTTATTGATAAATTCCATGAATGGGTAGTATATGATGACCTGCTTTTTTATACCTGGAAATCACTGCCACCCATTACAGCCAAGCTGAATATCTCCTTGCAGTATGTTATGAACTACCTCCTTTTGCTTGAGAAACTTCCAGTGTGTAGCAACCAAGAACGTGCGTTGCTTTGCTGCGATGAGCAATTTGTGTATGAGGAGCACATCGCGGTGAAGTGCTTGAACAAAATTTGGAATTTCGTTATGCAGTGGGAACAGAACGCAGCAACGCACAAGCAAACTTTGATTGTTCTATTAGAACGAGTGTTTCCGCATCTCGAGAAACCACAAATGTTGACAGACTTCCTCATGGACTCACTAGACGTAGGCGGTACCATCAGCTTGCTGGCATTGCAAGGAATCTTCACGATGATCCGTGTGCACAATTTGGACTATCCGAATATATTTGTTAAATTATACTCCATGTTCGAACCCGAAATATTCCACACTAAGTTTAAAGCTCGTTTGTTTTATCTCTCCGACATGTTTCTGAGCTCAACCCATTTGCCGGAGAACATGGTGGCTGCCTTTGCCAAGCGTCTGGCACGCCTAGCCCTAGTTGCACCAAGTGAAGATGCGATGATAATATGCATGTTTATTGGCAATCTTATCATACGGTAAGAATGAAAAATCTCATTGAATTCAACTTGTAATTAATCATGTTTATTCCACTTGGCAGCCATCCAGGATTGAAGTGTATGTTAAATCATCCCCAAGGAGGTGTTGCGAGTGAGGATCCATACATTATGGAAGAACGGGATCCAGTAAAATCCAATGCGATCAACAGTTCGCTGTGGGAAATCCGCACGCTGCAGAACCACTCACTGCCGAGCGTGGCAGTAGCAGCGCGCTTTATCAACGTCCCACTGCCATCAGTCGAATGGAACATTACCAAATACTTAGACCGTACAACTGACGATATATTTGATAAAAATTTGATGAAAAACCATAAACTGATTGCGATGGCTTTTGATCAACACGCAGAAATCTGCCTCGGCCACGACCTCACATCACAATTTTGGAATTTTTAACTATACGCCAGGGACTGCATGACTCCAAACAATGCGTAATTAACTCATACGTTGTATATTATTTGTTTGATAATTCTTACTGTGTAAATGGGCTGCTGCTAGTTGCGTTTGCCTAGAGCTGTGGGGTGTGAAGGTTACCGTCGATGAAGGAAATTTCTTCCTTTCCACTTGAGCCGCACTCGTTTGTTTGGTATGAATGAAAGAATATGACTTTCATTTGGCCTGGAAATCTATAATTTTGTTGCATAGATTTATTTATAATTGTCCTACATTAATAGTTTAAAAGTAAACTGTTAAAATCGTATATATATATATATATATATATATATTATAGATATTATGGATCCTACTTTTTCCATTTTACTTCTTCCTTTATAACCAACTCTCCGCCTATTTGGAAAGTGGGCGATGTTTAGTCATCGATGAATTGTTCCTCATTGAAGACAAATCAAGCGTTACATGCAATGCAGTGAAAGAGAGAAGAAGAATAGAGATTTAAGGATAAAAACATCCGAAAAATTGATGTTTTCTGAACTTGAACCACCACGGAAGACCGCAAAGTTGTTGCTGATTTGCTCAGGTTTGAGGAAGAAAGTTTTACATTGGTATATAAGCTCGTATGGACACAAGCTAAATCATTCTACTACTTGCATCGAAGAGTTAAACATCGTTAATCTTTAATATTCTGGTACGGCTTCGAGATGCATTTAACCCAAGTAAGTAATCATTCATTGAAGTGAAACTTAGTGAAGCTAACATATATTTAGATGTTCATTCTGCTCTTGGTGGTTCTGGCTTGCGCTGCATCCGGTATCCGTTACAAGCGCAATAGTGGTGTTACGGGCCCCGTTCACACTTATGTTAAAACAGATAAACATGCAAACTTCAAGTGGGGAGTGCGTCATCGTGTTGGCAAACACTATGCTGGGAATTAAATTGCAAATTTGCATAAATATATTTTCGATCATTTATTATATAGATAAGAAATATATACTGTTTTATATGCATTGAATAAAATTATTTGAGTATAACAACATTCTGTTTCTTAGAAAATCCTCTATTGATCAGTATTGTCCCTTTCTGAGGTGTCTCCAGTTGATGATGTGTGAGTTTCTCTACTGGAAAATGCTTTTGCTCTTCCTGCTGAGGAATTTACCAGTTTAAGATACATCGTCCTAGTTGGTTTGTTGAAGACAATGAAAAGCAAAAACACGAAGAATCCTTGTAACGTTGCCGTCAAACAGAAAATATATACCAATGCAACGTGTAGCTTTCCAAGAAATCCAAACACCCAACTAATTCCCAGTTGAAAGAAAAGAAGCACCAATAGACGAAATTTGAGTAACGTTTGATTGTTTCTTCGGGTACTGCGTATTTTTGGACTCGCAAACAAATTCTTTATGATCATGCCAAATATTGTTAAATTCGCAACAACAATAATGAATATAGGCAGAAGTATTCCAACGAACAATGCTAATCCATTAGGATAGCAAATACTTGAGTAGGCATTCGTGTACTGATCAATAAAGATGGTACCGACTGGTATCACGATTATTAATGGTGCTGCCCAACCAAAAAGACAAGCTTTTGCGACTAAATTAGTCATCACATCTCCGAAAATTTCTACGTAGCGTTTATACTGCAGAAAGGAAATTACCAACACCCAGAAGAACTGTGCCAGGACTATATAATGCAATAGAATTCCAGTTATATAGCACCAGGTGATATCACACACTGAATTTTCTTTTGCATGTCCCGAAGCATACAACAAGACTATTTCCAGTAAGGTTGCAACGGCGTAGTTGCTCAATACTACATTCCCTTTGTTTGATCTCCATTCTGAGAAGATTGCGCCTGTTATAAGAATACCAAAAATTCCCACGAGAGACAATATGCAACCGATTAATGTGATCAAATCCAAGGCAAATCGATGTACTCTGTTACTATCTTCTGTTCCAGTTACTAAGATTGCAAAATGGGTAACATGGTAGTAATCACACACTTCGACACCTCCACAGAACGTTGCAATGTTCTCACCCTTCCAAGCCCCATTTTTTCGACTACCATAACGCCAATGTGCACAACGTTTATACTCACTTTGTTTGGCGGTTGCTTTGTAACTAACTTTCACAGGGGCGGTGAATGTCTGTTGAAAACCAGGAAGAAGCACACCAAAAACAACGCTTGCAGTTGTTTCGGGCGCTTGATCAACTTCGGCAAAGAGTTTATCATTCATAAATACTGTTATGACCACTACTGGATCATCCAGAGCTTGCAAAACTTGCTTGCGGAGACCTTTTGGTAGGTACACACCAGCTTCAAAACTATCATCTTGTATTATATCTTCAGCATCTACTCGTAACACTTCAAAACGCGCTTGATTGTTGGTATTTCGATGCAGAGCTATACCAATAATATCGGTGTTTCTTAGTCTAAAGGTCTGTACTGCTATATTAGATCGGACCATCAGTTCGTGGATTTTTTGTTTGGATTCATTTAGGGCTGTTCTATCAAAATCATCAAGAATTATGTCGGTGGCATTTTCAGCACGCTGAGCGGTACGAAATGGTGCAACACCACCATTCATCAGATTATCAATTTGGGTGAGCTTTGCGGAAAGACCACCGCGAAGATGGGCCAAGTTTCTTGCAAAGTTTATGATGGCATCTGCAGTTACCTTGAAAAGAAATGTATAAATCATAAATTTGTTGGAATTTGTCAATAAGATTGTTATGTTGTAGCGATTTTTCTCCAAATGCAGCTTAGAAGCTTTAGCGTGGGTTTTTCCCAAACAAAAGGCCGACACAGGACGGCAAATTTACGACTGGTTATACATACATTTGTAGTTTGGGCCACAACGGGATTTCCAATAAATAATTGCACTACCAGAGCGATCACTGCAAGCACGTTCATTGTGTAAATTCGACTGATCCTTTGGAGCCGATTAAAATTTCGCCACACATGGAGTGAAAACTAAAGTGTGAGTAGTGAGATAATTCATCTCAATACCTATCAGACATACCTTTACAAAGATAAGCCATGAATTGAAATTCGTGCAAAGTATAGATAAAACCAAGCATATTGACATGTCATACCCATTCAAACTTAATTCATTTGTTTTAGGTGAAAGTAAATACAGTACATCAAGAAATATGAGAAAAGTAAACATGGTATTTGTTAAAGCATAGAAAAGACATTATAATGGGCTTATAAATTATTTCCGTTGGTTTAATTTTGGTATTCTTAAAGTAACCCCAAACCAGTTTTCCAAAGATGCCGTCGGTTCCTAATTAAGATGGCGCTGACGCCCCCATTGCGAGAAGCTGAGCGCTTTGAGCCTTGCCGGTTCTGTTTTCAGGCGAAACTTCAGAAATGTATAGAGTGCCGTGAACATTCGTTGAGTGCACATCTTTGACTCAACATTCCACAAGAATCTAAAAGTGCATTCATCGCTTTCCGCATCTGCTTCTGATCTAAAATTGAACCATCAAGCACATCGCCAACTACAAATAGATACATGTAAGTACCACCTATACGCATATTACTACGACTCATTGTTTGGGTTATATTTGAGTACTTCAACGAGTCGAAAACATTTTATGTCGATAGGTCATGCAACAGTAGTATGATTATTTCGACATAGTTGCTACTCATGCTACTCAAAGAATGTGAAGAACAATCGGAACCGTTATCGTTTCTTTGATTTAACTCTCTTCAAGTGATTCTTGGTCAATTATGATACAGCAGATTACCAACAACGGTTTGTGGATAGCTGAACAAGAGGGCTTTATAGTTTTAATGATACAGTTATGGAGCGCTACATCAACTGCATCCGATAGCAAAACGAATTAAAGCCATCATTCTATGTACTGTCATTAAAATCCCCGGTTGTAGAATAATTATTCAAGAGGTCTTAGTTAAAATTATTGTTTGATCTACTGTAGCTTTGATAAAATTGAATTCATCATTTGTTTGTCATTAGTGATTACATTTCAAATAAGAACGAGAGACTGAAATCAGCTACTTAAATGTAATTACTTCATTAACATGCCATTAATATTCTTATCAATGATTTGCATGTTTGCCCCCCTTTGTTATGGTTTGATTCTGAGTTCTGGGAAAATGTCGGGTCGTTAAAATGTGAAGGCATAGGTCGCTCTTTTTGATTGATTTTTGTAAAAAAAAAAAATCGTTCCGAGCTTTTGTGAGTAGATAGATATAATCCTAATTTGGAATAGGTTCTGTTGCAGTTTTGCAGACTACAGTTTATAGCGTAAACCTTGGCCGGAGGGGTCGAAAGTTCAATAATTGATATCGGCGTAGCGCGGCGTCACGAAGGCGCGATAACTAGTTCGCCGGCCATCTCGCGGGCGGCTTCTTCGCGGATTCCGACCGTCGACGTCGTCGAAACCGCGTTGGTTGAACATGGCGACAACCTGGGAGACATACCGTGCGCTTCTTCTACTCCTCACCTTCACCGTCTACCACCTGGAAGCTGTCCCACCGCACAGTAAACCCGTGTCGTAAGTACTTCAGAACTGGTACCAGATTTAATAATCCGTTCCCCATCCAAAAATGTCCCCACATGTTGGTCCCATCTGTTTCCAGCGGATATTTATGATTCTAGCAACGATGCATAGCGTTATCCTAGGGTAGTACTCTGGTAAATATTTATAACAAAGCGGGCTTGTTTGAGATGCATGTTTGCAAACAATATCCCCAGAGATTGGTAATGAATATGAGCGCTGGTAAAATAACAAACAACGCCTATAATTCATGTTGATGGGAAACGGACGGACGCATGAAAAACCGCACATCAATGTACTGTTCGTACAGACCACTGAAGACGTTTAGCGTGTCGAAACTCATGATCCAGATTCATCTCCCTAGCAACGCGCGCCAAGTTATAAATATCACGCACTTAAATAGTTCGTTTACCTCAAAAATAATTCAATCCGCCTAGATTTTCTGGTTCTCCAGGCATTTATTTAATTTATTATAAACTAAGAAATGGATAGAACATCAACAACAATTAATTTGTTAACCATAGAAATGAAGATATCCGTGATGCGATCTTATCTCTAGTGCATACCATGCGAGGGTTGGAGGATAAATTGGACCGCCACGAATTCCGCGAAAGAACTTTAGGAAATGAACTCAAAAGAAACTTTACCATGCTGGAACGCCGAGTCAAGGCCCTTGAATCGGTGAAAGGCACCACTCTCCGTTTGGACGATCGTATTGCAAATGTCGAGACCATTCTTATGAATATGGACGATCGTGAACGTACCCAAATGAAGAGTGCCATTGATTTGGTAGCAGATTTACGTGCAACTATACCCCACGAGCTAAAAGATTTGAAGGAAAACCTTCATGGTACGAACATTTGTTGAATACTAAATTTTACGTTTATAACGCACATTCCCATTATTTGCAGACAAATTGAATAGTATGTCCCAATCAACAGTAAAGATTGAAGAAGAATTCAAAAAACTCGCCAAGGATAGCGATGCTATCAAGAAAGCCAACACAGCTTCGATGGAAAGTTTTGAACGTACAAAGAAGCAACTGTCTAGTAGTGAAATGCTTCTTCAACAGTACGAACATAAGCTCACTGAATTCAACGACAAAATCCACACAGAAATCGTCCCAATTGATTACAAAGATAATCATGAAGTCAGCAAGGCAGTGGAAGCAAATAGAAATCTCCTGAACCAGATCTTGAGTGAGGTTTCCACTCTAGATCAAAAGATTACCCAGCTTCCGAGCAAGAATGACTTCCACAACTTCCAAAACCAAACCGCGCAGAACTTCGATGAACTGCATGACATTACCTCCGGCCAAAACGAACAGGTTACTGAAACGTTTGGACAGAAGTTACGTGAATTTGTAGCACAGTTAGACAAACGTCATGATGACATGTTGCATTCCATTAATGAACTAAGCGAGGTTACCGAAAATTTAACCCATAGTGTGGCAACTGGTTATGATGACCTAAAAAGTGATGTTGGTGCCCTTCCCAAGATTGAAGAGATTCTTGTCCAGACCGCGCAAGGTTTGTTGGATACCAAGAGACGCGTTGAATATGGCGTCCATGAAATCAAACTGGAGGTTGGACACTTGATCAAAGAACATGGTGACAAGATGAACACGACTATCCATGATAGGTTTGATACTTTCGAATTAAATATCCTTGATAGCGAAAATGGTGCTCTCGCTAATCTTACTTCAAAAATAGGCAAGGACATTGATCAAGTGTGGAGACAGATTGGAATCATGCATCAGCAGATGAGTGCTTCCACCGACACGCTCAACAGATTACAGAATCAGACTGATTCCTATGTTAATGGCTCTCTGAGTGTCATGGACAATATGAAGAGCAAGGTGAGTAGCAACTCTCAAAACACACACTTCTTTCCTAACCCGTGATAAAAACACCGCTTTGTTTGCAGGTTGGTGTGATCACGACGCGAATGACGGAGGTAGATGAGAATTTGAACTACCTCCTTGGTCGCTTATCTCTGGTCACTCAAGAATTCAACAATATAAAAGGTGGTCTGGGCAAAGCACTGGAGGAAATTCGCGCGAGCTTCATGGCCGTAAAGGACCGCATGAAGGATGTATCTCAAGTGCCACAAGGACCAGGACCTCATAATATCCCCGGCAGCAATGAGCAATCAGTTCGTTAGAATTTCGCCCGAATACGAAATTTACCACGTATCGATTACATTAGCCTTAAGTGCAACCTGTGCACACTTACCCATTAGTAAATCATTAGGGATGCATAATACTAACCAATTCGAGCGAGCGAGTAACGTAGAGACATAGAAAGCATACAGCGATGTAAACACATTTGATATTTGCAAATGGCGGATAAAATATCAATTAGTAATTATTTAATATTTATTTATGCAAATTATGCGCCTAGGTACAATATAGATGCGAATTGGGCTGCATTTGGTTTTGTTTGTATTTTTTCTTATGTACTTATTTCTCATTCATTCATTCGCTAATTATCGAGAAACTGAAATCCATAACAAGTTACCGGCCAAAATGATCTAATTTGTGTTTTCATAATTTGTTTGTTTTTGCTTTTCACTTATTTTACCCCGTTTGTTTCGCGTTATGGCGCCAACATATACGTATATGTACGTTTTTCTTCACATTTGCTTTACATAATTATTTAATAATCATCTATTTTCCGTAGTGTGTTTGCTTCTTTCTCCTCAATTCTTTCGTTCGGTTTTCTTATATCAATTTGGTACGCAGTACTTACTTTTAACGAATCGGTTTCCGCCGGCGGCCGAAAGGCGGTCGACCGCCACGGTCATTACAATACGCTGACCGGACAGACAGCAACCGCCAACAACAGCCATCTCTTGGCAATTTGGCATCGATAATGCCTTCCGGCAGCGCTCGCGAGAACGCAAATTCTTACGTTAATAATCGCCGTAGAATATAAACAATCGTTTAGGTATTTACTCGTTTTATACTTCTTTTGCATGTTCTTAAATTATTCCCTCATTTCTCCACTTTGTCGGAGCGGCGCCCAACGAAACAACTATTTACAAGTCAATTAAACATACCCAAATAATAATAATAATCATAATTCAGTTAAATTTCTTTATTAATTTAATTATTAATTATTCTTTGTTTTTGTTGGTTTCTTTTTTGTTTTTATTATGTGGCAGTGTTTTACAACTGACAAACAACTCACTCGATGCTCACGTTTTATTTGGTTTCATTATCGTTAAGCTGGTGATGGTTTCAATTTTAATCGCATTATTCAGCAGAGAACCAGTTCCATGCTTTGTACGTGGTAATTCGCCAAATAGTTCCTTAGTGCTTGCTTCATGTTACGGTTTTTTTTTTGCTCTACTACGGCCATTCACAAAATATTCTAAGACTACTTTGCTCTCTTACAAAAACGAAAGAGAAAACAGTGCGCAGTGAAGAATGTGATACAATCTTAGTGTGGGAATTTCGAGTAATGTTCGTAAATCAGACAGAAACGAATGAGTGTAGCAGCCAGATTCAATTAACCCTCGTTTATTGCAACTCGAAATACGGGAATGTAATTGCGGCGCGATTGGAATAATTGGGAGCGCAGTAAGATTGTATTACTTCTTCGCCAAGTTTTGTACATTCTTTTCATTGCTTATCATTTGGTATTAGAATGAACGAATTTATCGTAATTGCGATAAATTTAAGTTCTAGAATCAAAATTGGAAAATATGTTAAGTTAGAACTAGTAGCACCAATTCACTTGATTATCTGATTCAATAATGAAGCGGTTGGTGTTTTCTTCTCATTCATTTTAATCTCAATTACAACGTCATTGCCCTTGCCTCATTCGCTAGCCCTCTAAGGTATTCTGAGTGTGTTGTGTGTGACATTACGTTCCACCCCGCGCTCTTTGTCGGAAACGCATCATCCGCGTTTATCCTGTTCGCTTTTTACAATATTTACAATATCGCTTGTTTCTTTAATAATTTATTTAAAATGTAAGTATGTAAATTTCTGCCCAACTCATGCCTTGTAAACGTCAACTAGGTTTATTATTAGTGAACATTTTTGTTGTGTCCGCTTCCACTTCCTCTCGCTTTCTACCGGCGTTACGTGGCTAATCTGATCCGTGTGTAATTATAACAATTCTTGTCAGCGACTCATAAGTAGGGACGGATAGGCGCGCATCTTTCAGCAGCAAAATGTCCACCATCGGGGCACGGGGCTGATTTTCCTTTACCTTCACTTGGCTATCAATAGCTACGTTCGAACTGGTACGAATGAAATGAAAATATTCAAGATCAGCTAATCAACGAAGCAGATAGATGTAAAAACGTTGATATTCATGATGTCCTCTCACCCACTTCCTTCCGCCGGCTCATGGTGGTAAAGGTTGGTATTCCATGAAAACGAAACCTAGCGACAAGCCGAAAGTGAATTGCCCTCCATGTAGAGAAATCGTGAGTCTTAAACCGTCTTAAAGGATAGTGAAAATCTCGTGTCGTGTGAGTCAGTTTAACAATTCGGCATTATAAATCGTTTGACATTTAAACACTAACGCATCACATGCACATAGTATGGGTCGCACGTGCACCCTCCGCCACCACGCAAACCAATCGAAAGTCAAAATCAAACTCCCTCGCTAGATTCAGTGTACTCAATAACAACGTGCATCATAGTGATTACTTACGGAATTGATAATATTCGATTACCTATTCTTGTTAATTAAATATCGATTCGTTTAAATTTCTATGCATTATCCTCGTTAAAGCAGTTTTCACGTACGCAGTTACGTGTGTCTCCGGCTTTGCTCTGGCACCTCCCGATGCAATCCAAGTACCCTGTGAGTTCATAATTTTGTTACCGTTACAGCTCGATCAATCTAACTAAAACGTAACAGTACTCGTTGTATACAATGAAAGGATGGATTTCTTTGCCTCGGATGGCATCTTGTCAACAAACGAATTTGTGCTTGATGCGCGTACTTCTAACACTCAGCTTTACTCATGGCGAATTGTAAAAAAGCAAACCCAAACGTTGAACACATGCATGATTTGACTCAAGCCACGTGCATGATGGCGTTCCTCGAATGCAAGAGCGAATGAACAAAGCTGAGTGGTGCAACACTAACAAAAGACCAAAATCACGATGCACCTACAACGATGCCGCGTTCAGCGTATGTCAACAGAATGATTCGCGCTGGCTCGAAATACAGGTTCAATCGTGGTCCTAATCTGAGGTGCGACTGAGCGATTGCGTCCGAATGCCCGCTGCTACGAAGCGCGTGGAACAAAATGAAGGGCAGAGGCAGGAAGACAGACCGAGTCAGTCCACGCAATAATTCGCGATTCCATGCGCCCATGTGCTCACACGCTTTGCTTAGTCTCACTATGTACAACCCGTAACCCGTAGTATTTGCATTATCGTTTAATCATATAGTTTCGTCGCGTCCACTGGCGTCGCCACAGCGTATGTACAAGAAATCGTGTCGTGTGGTGTGCCGCAGGTGTGTCGCAGGTGTGCACGGCGTCAGTGTGATGATATGAACAATAAGAAAACAAAGCGTTCGCTCACAAGTGTAATTTGTCAGGTGCTGGCAGTACCGCTTGGCACAGCCGCCTCCGGCCTGCGCGACACCAACGACTACTACCACCCTCGCTTATCACCTACTACAGTTCAATATTAAAATTAATAGATGCACAGGCGTTATGTACATATTGTCATTAGATTTTTTAAGTCCATATCTTTAATGAATGCGCTCCACCGTTACATCGTTATAAGTAAGTTGCTTAGGTGCATCCTCGCATTGCTGCACAACCGGCGTGTAACCGAGCTCGAATTTCCTTACGATTAACTTTATAACATTTATAATCTCTTGTATTTGTTACTCTCATCATTTGTGTGTGTGTGACACTAGACCACTATACATACAGTTCGTTCGCGTTTAGACTCGAGGCCATTCCCACGCGTCCAGCACTTGGCGGCTCAGTGCTTGGACAGGGAATGCCCCGAGTTCCTTCCCTAACTGCTCGTGCTGGCCATCGGGCTGACGGGCGATAAAGGCGTGCACGAGGAATCGCGTAGGCAGCCGTTCAGCGTGATGAGCAACTTCCGCGAGCCGGCGTGGTCTCGGTGCTCGCACAGCCACACCCCCTGCCAGGTGCCCAGGTTCAACTTGCCTTCCGTGATCGGGATCGTCAGAGAAGAACCCAGGAAGCACGCCTTCACGTGCGCGGGCTAAAAAGCAACAGAGTTATCAGTTACCAAAGCGATTGGCGGTGCCAAAAGACAGACAATAAGAATGCAGTTGGTGCATACACTGACCATGTCATCAGGTCCTTCACAGGAATGTCGGTAGGCCAGGCCTTCAGGAACGATCTTGTTCAGCATCATCTCCATGTCATCCCGCACGTCTGGGTCCCAGCTCTCATTGAGTGCTAGACTGGCAGATGTGTGAAGAACTAAAAGAGAAGCACATGGTTAGAGCATGCGGAGCGTAGCGTGGGGGACGTCCTAGTGCTAGAAGTCTAATGTCGCTATTACTAGCCTATTGATTTTCTAATCATTTCTTTTCGTTTCTGATGTTTTGTTGGCCTGTGGCCTGCTGGCATTGACAATTTGTTGAACGTATTGTTTGTATTTGCGGATAATTGATGTGCGGCGGCCGGTGGCACGACTACTCCGCATGCAGATCAATCCGTCGGCGGCATGCAGTCGGGGCAGTCGGCCACACGTCCGGCGTGCGTTAAAACATATTTAGGCTAGTAGGCTAAGTAGGTGTAGGTGGTCGGCGGCGGTTAATAATCGCCGCGGCAGCGTGTGCGTGCGGCGGCACGTCACATGAGTATATAGAGTGGTGCGCGAGAGAGCGCGCCACCCGCCGGGAAGTGCCGCGGTGCCGCCGCCGCCCTCAGGGCCGGACGTCGTGCTCACTTTGGACATGACACAGCCCCATGGCAAACTGCGTCAGTTCGGGGATCTGCCGGAGGATCTCCTCGGTGACCAGATGCACGCCCCGATGCTGCGGCCGCAAGTTGATCTTCTTTTGGAACCACGCCGAGTTCGTCTGCAGGATCTTGGCCGACGAGGCCATGTTCGATTTGCTGTCGCTGTTGTTCGTCGCCAGCTTGATTGTTTTTCCGTCTTGCAACGGCACCAGGTCGCACACGAAGAACGGACACGCACACACAGACGCGCGCGTGCACACCCGACCGACCGAGGACAGACCACCGACGCGGACGCACGGGCGATGCGCTCTCGCTGAGGCTTGTGCCTCGTTTACTCAACCGCCGGATTCCGCGCACCAAGACCGGGTCATTATCATGAGCGACACATCGCGCGGACGGCGGCCCAACGGTGGCGGCTGGCGGTGCGTTACGTGCTTGGCTCGGCGGATCGGTGCGCGACGCTCCTCTCTGCGCTACTCTGCGCGACACGGAATGAAAGGTTACCACACAGGCCGACACACCACCAACACACTGCCTCCACTGGCCACACAAGCGTACGCTGCTTGCACTGCATGTATCGTACGTAGCGTTGAGCGCCAGTCGCGCCACTCGACTTGCCGCAGTATGCGGCTGGTTGCATATAAGCAACGCGCGTCGTTGCCGCTATCTACGTAAATCAAGCATTAAACTCATCTTTTCCTCACGCACATCACTTTTATCACGAAAATTTTTAATTCATCGCATCAAAGATTTAGCTAAACTCTTTTTAATTTAAGCTGTTGTCAGATATAACTTCTAGGCGTCTAGAAACAATTCATTAAGTGACATTTGTTCTGCAACGCGACAACACTGGCGCTTGTAGCATCATTATTGCTACGCTACATTAATACGCTACGAACATACACGACTGGCGCGTACTTGAATGCGCCTAACTTATAGCAAGTTTATTTGATATTCTTTACCTTGTTGACTAATATACCATAAACAATAACTTTTTTTTTAAATTGAACATTCTTTTGCAAAGTATATCAATATATTCAAAAAAAAAGGCCTGCCAATTAAATACACGATATCAACACATAAATATTTTTCAAATCAAAATTAAGTGAATGTAAATTAATTGTGTGTAATTTTTTAAAATATAAAGACTTACAAAATTGATTAGTACAAAAATAAAATATTCAGATGTTTAATTTATTTAAATTCATATATGTTGAGATCATGCAAAAGACATTGACGTATGCCGAGCTTGATACGTCACTGTGCGCATGGGTCAACGATGAAGTCACAATGCGCACATCGGCCAGCGCGTTCCGTGTGTTGTACGCGCGCCTCCCGCTGCACCTTTGGGAATGAACGACTACCAGCCCTGCCAGCCAGCACCGCACTGAGTGGGCTTGTAGTGTCGCCGTCGCTCGCCGTTTGTGTTGTTTTGTAGCGCGACGGTGATCGGTTTGTTGTCGGTGTGTCCTGTCCGCTTGCCTGTAAAGATGATTCTGCTGGAGATCAACAACCGCGTCGTTGAGGAGACTCTCACCGTAAAAATCAAGAATTCGCTGACCGGGTGAGTGCAATATCTGTTTTAACTACTTGCAAATCTCCGGCCGTTATCAGCGTTTTGCGTTTGGGCGTGTTGTATTTTGACGATTTAGGAAAAACTAATTTCAGTTTGGTGTACATTTAACAAACCACAAAACCGTTTGAAAGTGACTCATAATGTGTCATCGAGGCCATAAACATAACAAGCGCAGTGCTGAAGGATTGCAATTGATTGACTGAAAGTTTGCTTCTTTTTGTTGTTTCTTTTTTTTACAAAAATCGGTTGGTTTCAGCGTGAAAAATGACTCGATTGACGTTACTGTTGCGGATTTCGATGGAGTGCTTTATCGCATCTCGAATGTGAATAATGACAAGACCAAAATCAGGGTAAGTTCTACGAAGGGTTGGTCGGGTACCTCGCTAACCTCACTTTGTTTTGTAATTTATAGATCAGCATCAGTCTGAAGTTCTACAAGGAGTTACAAGAACACGGTGCTGATGAGCTACTTAAGCGCGAGTACGGCACTTTATTGACTGTTCCTGAGGATGGGTACAATGTAACACTCCTGGTGGACCTAGAGGACATTGGGGATAACTGGCAGGAGATGGTTCGCAAGATAGGATTGCTTAAGCGAAATTGTTTTGCCTCAGTATTTGAAAAGTATTTTGATTTTCAAGAACAAGGCGATGACGGACAGAAACGAGCAGTTATTCATTATCGATGCGACGAGACATTGTGAGTAATCAAAATCAATACCAAGCTTGTATACTTTTATTCATTTATTGTTAATTAATTTCATTGTACCTTCCATTTATTCTAGATACGTGGAGGCTAAATCGGATCGCGTGACCGTAGTGTTTTCGACGCGTTTTCGCGACGAAGATGATGTAATCATCGGCAAGGTATTCATGCAAGAACTTAAAGAGGGACTGCGGGCGTCCCATACAGCACCACCGGTGCTTTTTAGCCATCGCGAACCACCTCGAGAACTTGCCAACACTGATGCCGTGATTGACAACAATGTCGGTTATGTGACTTTCGTGCTATTCCCTCGGCACACGGCGCGCAATACCCGCGACAACACGATCAACCTGATTCACATGTTCCGCCACTATTTGCACTATCATATCAAGTGCTCGAAGGCGTACATTCACAGTCGGATGCGAGCCAAGACTTCTGAATTCCTCAAGGTGCTCAACCGAGCGCGGCCCGAGAACAAATCTACTGATAAGAAGACCATAACGTGCGTTGCTTTACGTTTTTATCTGTTTGTCGATCCGCTAATGTGTGTTTTGTTGATTACAGAGGAAGAACGTTCATCCGACGAGATTGATCCATATAATCGGCGATATATCGCCGCACAGTTTGCGATCAACCTTGCGTTTTCCATATTTTCTACCGCGCCTTAACTTCACTAACTATGTAAAAGCAAACAACTATTAAGGTTAATACTTCTACAATATTAATTCCAACTTTTTAATCATGCGGCATGTTCGTTACGTTCTGGAGGACATCACCTTCTGTTAGTCTCACGAGCCAACTAATTTTATTTCTTCATGTTTTGTTTTTAACTGATTAATTTTAACAATTGCTACATTGTACATAGAATTCCGGAACCCGTGGCGACTCGCCTAGCACACCGCGGTTTACACCAAAAATGATGCTAACGTAACAATCACGACCGAATTATATTATGATATTACAAGTATGAGTATTATATTATTATACTGCAAGAAGCATCCTTGCAAACAGTCAATATTGTTCACATGCATTTTAACTAATTTGTAAATAATGAGTGCTTCCTCTTATCATTTTGTGGTGCGATTTTTCAATTTCGTTTCCCATTTTGACCCTTTTATTCGCCAATACATTCCGCCGCAGGCGTGCAATGATTGCGCATGAAACATCTAAAATGTAATTTTGTACTGTTAATGATTTCACCGAAAACAAGGGATGTGGATGCGGAGATAACTATTAGGAGACGTAATAAGCGATTATAAATTGGACACGAGTAGGGAACGTCCAGTGCCGGCGATTGGGACACTGAAATACTTGTGTTTACTCACTATTAGTTGTGAAGAATAAAATTGTTAAAAAAAAAACGTTTTCTTGATGCCACTAAGTAGGGGTAGTATTGTTATGGTTATGGTATCTGCGTCCCGGTTTCATCAACCGCATGACGGCAGCTATCCCTCGTCGAGGAGAAGAGTTCTTAGACGTGGCAGTAACATCAACAACGCTGCAATGCGTAGATAACATCTTGATATTTTCACTTTCAGTCTTGTAGTCTTCTTGGATAATATCCATAGCTACGAGAAAATCACATTGCCCGTTTCAACTTATGTCTTTATGATTTACATACCCTTTTTCAAGTCCATTGCATCCATATCATTATTCTGTATCAACTTTATTCTGGCTTTGAATTTGGAAACTAACATTTTGCGTCGATAATTGGCCTCAATTTCTTGTTTGGTGCGTGGTATTCTTAGTTTAACGCAGCAGCAAACCAAAACCACTTAACCGAGATACGAAAAAAATTGGACTGCTACATGAATTAAGCTAATGCAATGTTGTAGTTACCTGCAGCGATAAAACCAGCAAGACAAAACATTCCCACATGCCAGATGCGAAATGGATGTCCTGGGATTGCTGCGTGCTCAATCCATGGTTCAAGCTCTTCATTGGGGTTGGGATGGAACGTTGCCATATTGCTACAATATGTTTCAGTGGTAGGTTGCTCGTGTTCAGTGGATGGACTAGGTATAAACGGGAGTAACACGTGATATGCTGAAAGTGGTCCTGGGGCGCACCCTTTAATACTATATTATTATGGCACTCCTTTGGCGGGTGTTAATTAATTACGAAAGTCTGCAAAGGGTGTGCCGATTTGGTGTTTATTGATAAATTAGCAATTATTAGCAATATATACAGTCCTTAGACAATTGAAATTGTTTGGGGTGAACACTATTATAAACAATCAGATAATTCTTATGTTATAGGATCAGTAAAATATATTTATTATCTATGAAAATGTTCAAAACAAACAATTACATTTATTTACGGTTGGTTAATGGACATTCGCTTAACGGTTTGGCATGCATTCCTCTTGTATTTGCACCGCTTATGTGTGACGCTTCATTAAGGTGAGTGCTTTACACTCCAGGAGCATATTATTGTCGGGTGCTAATCCAAGGCACGCACGTAGAATATTCTCAATGCACATGCGCTGTTTAAAGAGCGAATTGACTACCGGAGTGTTACGGGGCACCAAGGGTGCTTTGCATAAATAGCTCAAAACAGAAAGGACAGGATAAAAGCTCGAGTAATCTGTGTCTTCTTCTGTTTTAAATTGTATACGACTGCACAACTCTGTGAGTACAACAAGATCAAGGATAATTGGTGCTGCTAGCAGTGAGTCCTCGCAGGTGTTGTGCACCACGATAGTACTCAGTCCACCCATCATTATCTCAGAAGTGTATTCATCCATTGCTCGTTTGGAGTCACCCACATACGGAACATATTTAATCACCACGCAATGATCTGGCTTCTCTCCCTCTTTGTACAGAATCGAATTAGACTTAATAGTGTCATCAACCACATTTGACTTCGTGATTTGTTTAGATTCGAACTGCTTCGGGGAAGAGAGATTTTTCCCGTCATTGTTCCCCAAATGATTGTAGCTTACAATGCATACAGGTTTTATACCTGCTCCAACTAAAAAGTCCACTAAAACGCTCTTCATTTTGGTCTGGCCCGATTTGAAATCATCTCCCCCGATGAACACCCTACGCTGCTCTGCAAGGTCAATAATTCCAGGTAGAAAAGTGTTCTGAGGAGATCCATTGATGTACGCACATCCGGATAAGATTGACGCATATGCAAATAAAGCTGAAGGTGAAATCTCCTCATGATTAGAAGCGATAGCTTCAGCAAGATTTTCTGCAGTGTCGTGGATACCTTCAATGATATCGCAAAAGCGCTCAGTATTTGCCGTCCATAAAACAATTACTTTTTCAACGCCTGACTTTGTACGGAAATCAGTTATATCATTGCAAATCGTCTGAACTTGCTCCAACTTGTCCCCCATTATGAGATTATTAGCACGATCAGCTTGGTTTAGAGCTATGAAGTCAGCATCATAAATTGATGGACGTGGTGTGAGCTGTTCTAGGCCTTCACGCAATTGGTTCAGAAGACCTGGCTCTAACACGGCTGCACGTTTACATGATGCAAAAATGTCGGTATTGGAAATGTCCCAACCATCAATTATAATGTCATTTGGATCAACCATTGGTAGCATAGTATTTAAGGGGACATAACAATCCTCACCGTTTTCATCGGATCCAAGACGGATTGTAGATGCTTGAGTAATTGAACCAAACCTAAAGACAATAAACATTGAGAAACAGGTTGTAGAGCACAAATTAATATCATCGAATCATCAACAACATGCATTCAAATTTCCGTGCAATCACGAAACAATAGAACAATAGATTACTAATACTTGGTGATATCGTACCAGTTTGCTTCTTGAGTTCCCTTTTTGGTTTCCCATTTCATGTTATTCCTGTTTGCTTGGAGAGCAGCTGTAATAGTGCTACCATTATTGCCACCCCAGCCAATCAACATGAGTCCAATCTTGGGCACTTTTCGTGCAGTGCGAATTGATAGTTCCACATTCTCAGGAGTCACCTGCAAATTAATATATATATATATATATATATATTTTTTTTTGATTACAATAGCATGGATTTATAGAGAAAAAAACCGCTATTAATGATACTGACAATGGAAGGAAAGCAAAAATTACGAGAACTCGCTATTACTTATAGCTGTAATGGGTACTTAACTCTTAAGTGCCGCTTATTATTAGGGTGGACTGTAACATGAAAGGCTGATTAGCAAAACAATTAAGGACACAAATATTGAAGATGGCTTTATTGTTTGCAAAACATCAAAACCAGCTGATATGATAAACAGAAATTGATCTTTAGATGATAAGCACTGACAAATCATGACACATGATATTAAGGGTATTTTTAGTTAACATTGTTTTATTTTTGACATGGTTTGGTTTGAATGCATTACAACTAATTTCGAATATAGCAATGATTAGAGTCAAACACTTGACTGGCTACTAAGTAATATACTTACGGTTACTTTTGTTACGCCATCCCCGTTTGTTGTCTTTTCCACCATGGAGCTACGATAGGTGTATTTTGAAGTAATATACTCTTCATCGTAGCTGACGCATTCGCTATTGATATAGACCTCCATGGCTTTGGTAGCGACTGGAGATGTTAACATGTCACCCGCGCGGCACTAGGTAACGATGTTGCACTGTGGCCTCGACAAGTTGGAGTTTCCAACGCGCTCTGGTCAGTGGTCCAAGAGTTTCAACGGGGGCGGCGCGTATTCCAATCGATTGTCAAATATAGGACGCGCATTGCGCACAGCGCGACAGCAGAGCTACCGAGGGGGCAAGAGAACTATCGTTCTAGACTAGTGCGATTTACAGGGTCATCAATATTTATTGCTAAACCATTAAATTTCCGTGTTTTTGGCACATATATATATATTTACTTCTAAGATACATATAATTAAAATAGAGACCTAAGTCATGCTTATTTTAGAATGGCAAAATTATGAAGTTTTTTTAGGTATTTTATTTTTGTGTTCTCTGTATAAATGTCACTCAAAAACACTTTGCTATGGCTTTATCTGTATTATTTGTCACTATGTAGGAAATGCATTCGAAGAAACTATAAGAATGAAGTCGCCAAGACTCCTTTCTGATAAGTCATCCAAATATTCCAAGAATGTTATCAATCAAAGTTCAACATTTCAAACTAAAATTCAATAGCAATTTGACTGAACTTTGATAAGGAGTATTTGCTTAGAAAATAATTTCCAATTAGATTTTTGTCACGCGACTCCAGTTGAGAGCTCATTCTAGATCTCAGAATGTCTAATTGAGAATTAAAATGAATATTTTAGAGTATCATTGAGTGTGATTATGAAGTGTTTAATATTTACTTACTAAATTGTTTGTAAGACATCGGCACTGTAGCAGCGAGGTGCTTATTGTGCATATACTCAACCATGGTAGTTAATGCAGTACAATTTGTTTTAAAAAAGATTGTGTGTCAGTATGTTTCATCTTTTTACCAATCGTAAATAATTAATTTCATATCTCAAATAGCATTAAAATATTTAATTTTTGGCGTTTAATTTCGTGTTTACCTAATTCCAATATTACATTCAATGATTTCTTTCAGTTAGCTCGCATTTTGCCCGCCATTGAGCGCTAATAATAGTATTATTATTCATTCGCGACAAAGAAATTGCTGAATTTCTTGTCTCTACCTTATCGTATTTTAACATCATCAGAATTTGTATACATCAATCAAAGGATAATAAAGAATAATAAAGATCTGAGCAATATCTCTAGCAGCAGGCTTGCGCCTTCAGTATTTTTTCTTGGTAGACTCAAGTGCGTCAATGCTTTTCATTTTTCATTGATGGGGGGGTACGCAGCGCGTGGGTTGCTAGGCACCCGACTAGGGGAAGAACGTAGCGCACTGGGGTCCGCCAGTAGGGGGCCGCCCTGCAACGGAAATCGATAGTCAGCGCCCTCGCGCTACGACGTGAGCGAGTGCGCCCGCTCGCATGCCGTGGGGCGCTCATCAGTTTACCCCCTATTATTTCACGTCCGCAGGTCAAACGCGCACCGTCGCTGTTCAAGTGTTCTACGAAGTGTGCTTTTAATCACGAACGTTCGAAGATGCTCTGTGGCGAGCTGGAGCACGTGTGGGCCAACCACCTGACCAATCTCGGAGAGTTGTTTGCAACTTTATACGCAGACGGTACCCTGCTGGACGTGACCCTGGCGTGCCGTGGTGGATTCCTTCGAGCACATCGACTAGTACTATCAGCATGTAGTCCCTACTTCAAGGCCGTGTTTGAAGAAAACCCCTGCAAACATCCAACGGTCGCCTTGCCAGCAGTAACACGTGATGACATGGCACGGCTGTTGGAGTTTATGTATCGAGGGCGGGTTGCTGTTCCTGCTACACGAGCAAATGTCATCCGTCGACTTGCAATGGAATTAGAGGTGAAAGGATTTGATGATTTTCGACCAGCCGTGCAGCAGCAATCTCCCAAAGCACACAAACATGCGCAACAGGTACAAACTGATTACTATGGTTTGAATTTGCAAGAAACAAAGACTTTTGGTTCATATCCGTAAGCCATATTGGGCTACATGCATATAACATTATTTTTCGTTTCGTAAAATTGCAGTTGAAAACGATCAAAGAGGAGTCTAAACCCATGGTGCTTATAGCAAGTAAGTTTTTCCGATTATTTTCAATTCAAAAATAGTATTGTTGAGTGTGGTCACGAAGTGTTCATTATGTTTCATTATGTTGAAAAAATTGCACAATAACACTTACTTAAAATTGATTTGTAAAACGTTTTCGGCATGTTGCCTGAAGAAGGCCTGAAGAAGGCAACATGCCGAAAACGTTTTACAAATCAATTTTAAGTAAGTGTTATTGTGCAATTTTTTCAACATAATCAAAAATAGTACTTATGATTCGTTTCAGATGGTAGAAAAGTGGACGAAACCAAAATTAACATATCAGAATCTAAGTGCATAGACATGGACGTACATTCCGAGGTACAAAATATAATCAATAAGTATATTATATTATAGTATATCTAATCACGCTACACTGCTTATTAGTACTTCTCTCGAATAATATCATCTAAAAAACTACGCTTGAATGCATAGGATTGATAATAAAATCTTTTCACTTACAGAACGACGCGGAATCTTCATTAGATGCAATTGGAAAACTATTTGAATGCGATATATGTAAACGTGGATTTAAAGCACGCAAAGATCTCCAAAAACATAAAAA
Organism: Diploeciton nevermanni; assembly: GCA_027575565.1. Classification (NCBI taxonomy): domain Eukaryota; kingdom Metazoa; phylum Arthropoda; class Insecta; order Coleoptera; family Staphylinidae; genus Diploeciton; species Diploeciton nevermanni. The sequence goes on from JAODIE010021096.1 coordinate 27,212, forward strand.
AATACACCAAGACAAAAACTTTTCGTGCGATTTTTGCGATAAACTGTAAGTGTGCTAAAACACAAACGTTTCTCAAACTTCATTCAATTTCGTTCAATTCTTTTTTAGTTTTTCGCGAGCATCACATTTAATTAGACATCGTCGAGTTCATACTGGGGAACGGCCTTTCAACTGCGAACATTGTGGAAAGGACTTCGCACGGCAAGACAAATTGAAACTTCATATCAGAACCAACCATTGCAAATTGGAATTATTGGATGGCAATGAAAGTGAATGCGTTACGATGAGAGTTACGGAACCAGAAGTGCACTTCGACATTGAAGATGAAGACGAGGACCAAGAGGCAGATGCGCTTGATGACCATATCACTCTAGATAACTTGATACAAGAGAAAAGAGGACGTGGCAGACCGAAAAAGATTAAACCGTACGGCAACATAACTTCAATGAAAATCAAGAGGAATAGAGGCAGACCACGCAAAGAACGTAAGCAAGTCTTGATTGTTTCTTAAGAATAAACCCATGACGTTATTTATTTTGTACAGTTAATATTCCATCTGGTGATAACTACGACATATCGAATCTACCATATGGTGATATCGACTATTTAACGATGTCGACATCAATACCCATTGAACCTCTGGTCGAAATCAAAACTGTGCTCACAGCAGAAGAGGAACCAGGAAATGGCGGATCTGACTTTGACCTTGGTACTGCTCTATCATACGAGTGTGGTACTGAGGATACGAAACAAAAGAACCAAACCGTGCAGACCACACCATCGAGTTAAACAATTCCAAACTATATCACATCAAACATGTCGTCGTGTATATTGAATATAAGTTAAATATATTTTCAATCAGCCGAATATTTAAAGTTTAATTATTAAATTTTCGTTAGGTGAAAAGGCGCAGTTGAAAAATATTCATTTGTGCAGTTAAGGGGCAACCGCAAGGATTTAAAACACAACCTACATTGATTGAAAACAGTATATAAACTTATACATCACCATTCGGACCAAAATTAAGCTCTGCAATTATTAATATGATCGTAATACTTCAGCTATACAATAAATTATTAGGTAGATCGAAAATAAATACCTGACATGTTAAACTTGGCCTATGGTATATGGTAATCATACTGGTGTGTGGTGTGAAACTTAATAAGTACGTTAAGCTAGCAGGCGTTGTGTTTAATACGATCGGATCGTTGGGGGCACCGTAGCGCATTCCTTTTGGTCAAGAGTCTCGTCAATGACGGGTCGGTACTTGATGTCGACAGCACCAGTGTTTACATCCATGGTGGTGAGAGTATGCTTGCGCCAGTGGTTATCAAAATCTACTCTCTGTTGACCTTCTAGAGGCTTGCTGTAGTCAAACTCATCTATTCTGGTCTTGAAGTCCTCACGAGCGTGAGCGCCACGAGATTCCTTGCGATTTTCAGCGCCAACAACAGTTTGTATGGCGCAGAGCATCAAGTTCTGCAGTTCCAGACTTTCCACAAGATCAGAGTTCCACACCATCGAGCGATCGCTGACTTTGAGGTCATCGAGTTCCTTGTAGAGAGCCTTCATTTGTTTGCAGCCTTCTTGCAAGGTTTCGGCCGTACGAAAAACGGCAGCATTCGTTTGCATCGACTTCTGCATGCGGAGGCGAAGATTGGCGGTGGGCACTGATCCATTGGCATATCGAAGACTGTCGACATTCGCAATCGTTTTCTCGCCGGCATTCTGAAATGCGAAAGCCAAAGTCAATGACCTAATTGATCAACCATTATTTATTTACTTACCTTGGATAAATCGCCGATTTTTTCTCCTGGCTTGGATTCTTCAGCAATTGTCTTGGCGCAGGCACGACCAAAAACAACCAGATCTAGCAAGGAATTGGCACCAAGACGGTTAGCGCCATGCACACTAGAGCAGGATGCCTCTCCAGCCGCATATAAACCAGGCACAATCTGGTCATTGCCATCGGTGTTCTTCAATACTTGACCCCTGTAGTTGGTAGGAACACCACCCATGTTGTAGTGTACAGTTGGTAATACAGGAATAGGTTCGCGGGTGACATCAACACCGGCGAAGATCATCGCTGTTTCCGAGATGCCGGGTAGACGTTGATGTAACTGCTCGGCCGGCAAATGGTGCAGTTGAAGATGAACATGGTCCTTATCTGGGCCGCATCCACGACCTGCAATTTACCAAGAACAGATGACATTCTGAAGGCTAAAATTGACCTTACAAACTGACCTTCGCGAATTTCAATAGTCATACTTCTCGACACGACATCACGAGAAGCCAGGTCCTTGGCAACTGGTGCATAACGCTCCATAAAACGTTCACCCTTGGAGTTAACCAAATATCCACCCTCACCACGGCAACCTTCAGTAATGAGACACCCAGCAGTGTAGATACCAGTAGGATGGAACTGGACGAATTCCAAGTCTTCGTTTTGAAGACCGGCACGCGTCACCATTGCAGTGCCATCACCAGTGCAAGTATGTGCAGAGGTACACGAAAAGTATGCTCTACCATAACCACCAGTAGCAAGTACAGTATTCTTCGCTCTCAACCTATGAATTGTGCCATCCTCAAGACACAACGCAATGACACCACGGCACTCGCCATCTTCCATGAGAAGATCTAACGCAAAGTACTCCACGAAGTAATTGCAATCATAGCGCAAAGACTGGCCATACAAGGTGTGCAACAAACTGTGTCCAGTACGATCCGCAACGCAGCAAGTACGATGAGCTTGACCTCCCTTACCATACTTCAACGACTGTCCACCGAAAGCACGTTGGTAGATTTTACCCTCGGGTGTTCTAGAGAAGGGCATTCCATAATTTTCTAATTCAATCACAGCCTTCACTGCTTCCCTGGTCATGTAGTGGATGGCATCTTGGTCACCCAACCAATCAGAGCCCTTAACTGTGTCATACATGTGCCATTGCCAATTATCAGCCTCCATACTGCCTGTAAATACATAGTTTTCATACTGATTATCTGCAATACCAAACATTATCTACAGAAAAATCACTTACCTACAGCCGCATTAATACCACCCTGTGCCGCGACAGTATGTGACCTCGTCGGGAAGAGTTTAGTTATCACGGCTGTTTTGAAGCCCTCGGCAACGAGACCGAAGGCAGCGCGTAGGCCAGCACCTCCTGCACCCACGACGACTGCATCATATGTGTGATCAATGACACCGTATGTGGAGTCTTTGCTCGCCTTGGCATCACGACGGTCAACCGAAACGTGGAGGGCTTTGGCGCCGGCTGCGCGACATAAGCCAATCTGCAGAACACGCAACAAATGAGATTCATCCGCATTATGTAATAACAAATTCTGGGCTATCGTCGCGGCGGCACTCACCTTCGAGCCGAATAGCGCCGAGGCCTGTGAGAGTTTCAACAGCGAAGACATGGTTGTGCAAATGCCCTGGTGGTCCACTTGCACGTGATATTTTCTCCGGACGAACGGTTGACACGGCCTTGCTGCACGTTATTGCACGCTACCTCAGGTTGCGCGCACCGCACACGTAGTCCGCGCGGAGAAAATAATACGCTGGTGGTGGTCGCTGATGGATGAAAAGCGCACACTCGCGCGCATAGATGTGAAATGCATTTGTATGTGTCGTATACGGCACCAATACTCTCGCAAAATACTCTAGGTTATCAAGTTGGTTTCATTACCTAACGGCCTGGTGCTCGCGTGCTAGGAATTATTTCCGTGGAAGTTTGTGGCCACACCTCTCAGCCCTTGCGGTGATTGCAAAATATATCCATTTGTTGAAGTATTGTTTGTACAATTGCTTGGAGCTAAAATGAACTTTGTTGGTTATACCACGGGGAATGCATTGTTGTTCACGTTTATTCATTCGTTAAACAGTAGCGTGAATCTTATTACCGAACAAAGCAGTGCAATTGTTCATTTCGGTTTTGCAAACAGTACAGTTTGCCATAAGATGACATATCATGTGATATAATGAAGCATCCAGGAATACATACTTAGCATGGAATTTTAAACACTTCACCTACTTTCTTTCAAAGTTTTTACTAAATTATTCAAATAAATTTTAAAAGGAAATTGCTATCATGCATGCTTTTTTAATTATACTGCAATGAATTAATGAATGAAAATAATTGAATGTACATATTCTCTTACTGTAGATGAAAACTGATTACTTTATTCGTTGCAATTTACAAAAGTACATTGGGCCATAGTTCTGTGTAACATGTGGAATTACTAGATGACCATACTTAGTTACTCTGGGACTGCTAAAATGAAATATATGCCTGAATTGCAACAAAGGCATCCCTAAATCCCTAAAAACATAATGTAACATAATAATTGTTGTATGCAAACATTTAACTTACTTAATTTGGATCCTGATTTCAGTCTCTTCCCACAATTTCTTCAGAGCCATATGGACAACACCTTCATTTTGGATTGGACTCAGTGAACATGTGGAATACACAACAATTCCTCCTACTTTGACTGTTCTCAGGGCATTTATTAGCAACTCAGTCTGCAATTCAGGCAATTGCAGCCTTTCCTTAACCCTATCTGGTCTGAAAATGTTGTTTTCTTCTTCCTTGACTGAATGTCTATCAGTCGTACATGGAACATCAACCAATACCCGGTCAAACTCCTCCTTCTCTAAAAATCTTCCATCACTGTTAGTAATAAGTATCTTTCCAGTTTCCAACCACTTTTCTTGGAAATCATACAAGTATTGTTTCATAACTGAAAAAATTCTGTTTGTTCGTGATATACTTATATCATTGCAACGTATAAAATCGGGGTATAACGTTTGCAGTGCAATTAAACTCTTGCCACCTGGTGCCGCACACATATCCAACAATCTGCATCCAGGGTAAAGATCTAAAGCTAACACTGGAAGTACTGACGCGCCGTCCATTAGATAATAATTAAGAACTTGTGTGCTACCACGTCGTGGACTAGGGAAGTCATTGGTATTTGATTCCTCAAAGCAGAAGACATTCAGATGTTGTGGGAATTTGATTATGTCATCAGTAATTGATATAAACTCATCACTTGGTTCATTTTTATAGACATTTATGTCTGCTTTCTCTGGATCTACAATGAAGTCGTTTCTTCCTTTTAATTTCGTAGCAGGTACAAATTCATGAAGAATGGAGGTTGGGTTATTTCCATTAATTAATCTAGATGAATCAATTTGGGAGTTATTTAAGCTATGATGTAGTGATAGTTTGTGAGATGATGTGTACTGTATTTGATTTGTATCACAACACTCTTCTTCTGTTTTCCAAATACGTTGCAAGTCACGTTGTCGTTTACTTTTAACATTTTCATCCTGTAAATAGCCCTTTTCCAGCTCAAATATTGTTTGCATACTAAATGCACCTTTATTTTGTAAGAATTTGATTGTAGACTCTACATCTGAATAATTGTTGAGTACAGCCACATACTTGCTTTTGCCCATGAGGCCTTTTCGTACAGAAAGCCATTTATTTCTGAATGCATCACAATAAACTTCATCAAAATGGTCAAGAGCACGAGATGTTGCTGATTTTTTCTTCTTTTGAACAGACTTAAAGTATATATCCAAGAATATTTAGAAAAAGAAACAAAAATTGCAATTACACGTAATTACCCAGTGATTCTCTTTGTGCTTGCATCTATGTATTTTTAAATTTATTAAAACACTTAAAAACTGACTGTTTATTTTAAACATCTTTTCAGGTTATCTTAGTCTATTTAAAGTTGATTCAAGTTGGTTGGTTCTGACTGGGTTGCTGTTAGAGGGCGCTTAACGAACAAATCACATTTATTTGAACAAGTAAACAAACATTGCACCAAATAATATAGAATAGAAATTATAATATATATATATATATCACACTGGTCGATAATAACCAATTCTTTGAAATTAAATTTCTCTCGGCGCATTTCTTTTTGTTATTTGCCACGCTACTCACTATTGTTCAAATTTAATTGTTAAGAATAAAAAGCGAACTTTTATGCCCCATCATTGTTATGATTAAGTTCTGATTGAGAAAGAACAATATTTGAAAAATCAATGTACATATAATTACATATAAACTTACAAAACTAGATGACCTGAACCATGTATAAAATTATTAGAGAAAAATATATTTATTTATTTGATATTGGTAACAACGTGTTGTCATATTGTTGATGGGTGTACTAATTAATACACTTAAGTCCATTAGTTGTAGTTGTTTTAGTATTACCTGCAGGTGAAATTTGATATGTTCATTGTAGAGTTAGGAATTTTTAGTTTGTCTTTGTAGATTTGAATATTATTTGTATAAGTATAAAACGTTAGATTTCGAATTTTTAGAGCTGTGTTAATGATATTACTCATATGCGAATATCTGATGTGGCTTTTGAGAGTGCGTGTGAGTTCTTTATAAATAAGTTCAAAGTTACCTAAGTTGCAAGATAGTTGCATGTTCTGTTTAATCTATTGTTATCAGTGGCGGATTTTACATTCCAAGGCGCACAAGACGCTTGCCCAAGAGAAAAAGCTATGATATTTCACGGCTTTCAACATTGTTCAGCTGCACCTTGCATACAACATTCCACATAATCTTTGAATCAAATCTTATTTTATCATGTGCAAGGAATGGGTTTTCAAACTTGTAAGTATAATACAACTATCAATGTTCAAGATCACTTTTTTGCCATTCAGCAGAATACATTGAGTAAAACTCATAATGTAGATGAAACTTAATTATAACACTTACTAAATATTAGCTTGTAAAACTTTTTATTTGTTTTTTATATGGCTTGTTGATTTGAAAGGTTGGATGAGAGTGGTTCGCTGAGATGGGCTGAGATGCAAATTATATGATTGATCGTAGGGGTTTAAGAATTGCATGGAAGTGCGACTGGGTGTGTTCATTAGGAAGTTTTGAGTTTGTCCACTTGTGTTTGTAAATTTGAATGTTTTCTTGATGGCTAAGTGTCTATTGACCGATTTTAAAACAGTTAATGTTGTATTATATCAATGTTACCTACATATGAAAGTTTTATTAGGTGGTTGGCAAAGAGGGAAGAATAATTTTGGAGATCTTTTAAGGCGCGCATGAAGGCGCATGTGAAGCCGGTGTAGGTAAATGTTAGGTATTTTGTTTTTTTTTTGTATATATCATCGTCATTTATTATATATATTTTCCATTATGTTGATAAAACTTTACTGTAACACTTACTATTATTTACTATTATAACTAAAAGTAAGTGTTATAGTAAAGTTATCAACATAATGAGCCTTAAACACTTCGTAACCACACTCAACAATACTCTGTATATATTTTGTTATTAAATGTGCAATAATTTTGTTGATGGATTGTATTTATTGAGTCGATAATGAAGTTGTGGTTGGGAGCTACGTAGTTTTGCGGAAAGAATTTGTATTGCTTCCTTTAAAGAAATGTTAGGTTACGTGTTGTTTCTGGAGTATGATGTTTTGGTTTAGGATTTCTAGGATATGTAGTTTATCATTGGAAGAGCTAATCCGATGATTTGAAACTGGAAATTATCGGTTTCTGTGTGCCCATATCTGCATTTATATTTTAAGGGCTAATATAATTAAGTACTTGATAATTAATTGCTACATTTCTCAAATTTTCATTTATTTTTACTGGTATCCATATTAATCAGATTGTCATTACCACTTGCGCCACATCACTTTACGAGTGCTTCGACTGGCGTCCGTGGATATGCATGGTAGATGTCGAAAGATATCTCTCCTTCTCAGGTTATATTTTCAGGTAGCGTCGAGTCCAACTCAGAGTTTCTCACGTACCCAAGAGGAAAATGACTTAAGGGCTCGGTGGTTGAGTTGTGCGTTTCATGATAACGTTTATTTGCGTTTTTTTATATTATGATTGAAAGCTTTGCAACTTATGGCTCTTGTTTTCCCGTGCGCGCCTATATAGCTATTGTTAACATTATAGGGTATTTATTTGCTAATGTAAGATCTTTTTCTTTGACATCCTTAAAATTTAATTTTAACTTTTAAAATTTAAACAAAAAATATAAAATTTAGTTTTAACAGAAAAAAGCCCGCTCCGTAAGTTAGTCGGTAAGATTATTGAGACACGAATTCAAATCTTGCTGGGGGTATATTCAATATAATATATACTCCTATCGAATTCAGTCCCAATAACTGCTAATAACTCTGGTGATTGATGTAGTATAATGGAATGGAAGACGAGTACGGTGTCGTTATCCGGCATGGTTGCAGTACGCTCCAAAAATAACAAATCGCACAATATCAAAGTCTTAACCTTTTCATATTCTACTTTGTATATTGCACACCAGAATTTTTTGCTGCGCAAAAACTAATGTTAAAGTACTAGGTGCACTCTTGTCACATAGCTAATTATAACTTCCTTACTCGTTAAATAAATTACAGTTTTTTGAGTATGTGTATATTGTTTATAGAAATCCAAACTAACAATGGCACTTTTAAAACATTTTATAAGAAAAGAGCAATGATTGCATCCAAAAATAAGCCTAAAACATCTTAAATCTTCGATCTTTTTGTTCAGATAATAACAATACTTGCCAAGTACCTGTATCTGAAAAGGTTTCAGAATAATCCAAGTTTACTGAGAGATTCTACAAATAACTGTATCACTATAGACACGATTAAACTTCGGGGAGAACGGATTTTAGATTTATAATATGAGCGATTTCTAGTTTTAATATCTGGCTTTTGTGTTGAATCGTGTTACACAACATTCCTAATTATCTTTGAAGTAACTATTGCTAAACACCATCAAATGAATTGCTTTAATTGTCTTATTAGACTTTTTTACCCCAATTGGTCCCAAGCCAATGCCCACTATGACATTGCACTATACTTGACTGACTTACAGTGACAGCAACTTTTAGCCAAGTCGCAACAAAATGGTATAGATCTTCTCGATTATTCCAATGACATCAGTATTGTAAATATTATATTTGAATTTGAAACAAACTAAATAAAATAAGTATTATTTTAGAGAGGTGAACGATACTAACCTTTGCCGTAATATTATAGAACTTCTAGTTACTTGTTAAAACTTTAATTGGAAAATATAAAGAAAAAACTAACAAACCATAAATCAGTTTATAGAAACTCTTTTCATACATAAAGAATAGATCTACAACGAACATACCACAACATCAAGTGTGATGATTTTTACAAGAAATATATCGAACTGATAAAATTAAACCTGATGTTACCGAATTCTTTTGCGTATGTATACCAATTGAAAATTACTAATACATGTGTGAAAGTCATGTTTGTTAGAAGTATAAATGTATCAAGTAACACATGACAATTAGTGCAATTTATTCACGTTGATGTGGTTTGCTTAAGCATGTTTATTTACAAGTAATTAATTATTCGCTCTTCTCTTACACATTCAAATTTATTATGTTGATAAAAACAGATAATAAGCATTTACAGCTCAAAAAAACCTTCAAATTTACAAACAGAAACTGAATAACCCAAAACTTCTTAATGAGCACACCCAGTCACACTTCCAAACAATCTTTAAACCTTTAAGACTGATTAGTCTTAAATGAGATTATGAGATTATGAGCTTTCATAATCCCCAAAATACCCATTCCCGACAGAAGAAGCAGCCGACCACCTTCCATTCAATAGAACTAATTCAGAAACGATATAAATCGGAAACAACCAGAAAATATTATCATACTGAAGAAGGCAACATGCCGAAATTGTTTTACCAAGTGGTTAAAAGTAAGTGTTGTAGTGAAATTTTATCAACATAATCAATATTAAACACTTTGTAAGCACACTCAACAATATATTCAAATTTATCTATGAGCGTATTTGTCGGGGTGCCATCGCATAACAGCAATATTGCCGGCCAGCGACGGTATATTCGTGAATAAGAAAATTTAAAGTAATAAACTCTTTTACAAGAAATCTAATACAAAAGTGTGAGAAAGTTCTTAAACATTGTCCTGACAGAATCGAGCATCGATAGCTTTTCTGTAATCAGTATCTTCTATACGTATCTTCAAGCTAATTTCTGATGCGGTACGAGTAGACTACTTTACTGCGTATATTCGAATATACACAATGTTTTGTATGATATAGCGGTTTTGAGTTGCCGCTTCTGCCGTGTCACATTCAATTTTAGTGATATATTTAGGATTGTGTTCAGTTGGTAATGCATTTTTATGTTGGTATACTCTATTCATGGAAAGTGTGATTTAACAGAATTCAAATACTTGGTGTCAAGTTCTTTGTTCAAGAAAAAATATTCATTTACTTTCCGACAGTCTATACGTTGTTGGTTTTGTAGGTTAGTAACAAACACATTTCAGTGAATTGTGACAATGTGTAAGTTATTAAGAAAATTTGTCATTTGTTGTAAGTGTCATTTAGTGTTTTTTCTTTTAGACGCGGTTAGTGACGATCGTAGCTCAACGCTATTGCGAGAACGGCAAAGCCAAATTCGTCACAATCATATAGGCAAATATCGCCAATACCCTTCTAACAGAAATTCAATGTACCAGGAAGGACGTAGTGGTAGTCCAGACTGTCGCGGCCGTGGTAGCGCTTACGACCGCCAGGTTCGTCACAGCAATTGTGACAGTAAGGACCGTTACAAGCAGCAAGACTATCACGACAGTCAAGACCAACTTTACTACGACTGCCATTATCGTCAAAAACATCACAACAGTCAGGACCGTCGTAACGAGTATTACCGACAAGACCGTCACAACAATCGCATCAGTCAGTACCGCAAAAACCATTATGATAGTGAAGATCGCGATAACCGTCACGACAGAGAAAACAGTCTTCGCCAATACGACCGTCAAGACAGTTCCAACCGTAAAGTTCGTCATAACGATCCCATCAACCAGGAGCGTTACAAACGCCAAGACCTCCGTCATGAACCTTACGACAATTGCAACAAAATGGACTACCACAAACGCAAAGACCATAACGACAGTCAAAGCAATCAATGCTATGGAAGCCATGGTTGTCAAGACTATCACGGTCAAGGCCGTCGTGACAGTTACAACCATCTAGATCGTCACGAAAGCCAAGATCGTCAAAGTAATAACAGGGATAGGTTAGATCGATCCAGAGAACCCAGAGAACGACGAGATGAATGGAATCGTCACCGCGAGAAAAATTTATACCGCTGGGTAGAAGGACGAAGGTAAGAAGTTTGGTAAATGCTAGCAATTAATATAATTTGAAATCATGCACAGGTACTATTATACTAGACGGGAAAGGGTTAGAAGGCATATATCACGTGCACGCACAATAAGAACAGTTCAAGACCTCAAGTCAGCAAACTTAAACATCGATGAGCGCCATAAGCAACTAGATATGCAAAGAAGAGGTGAGCGGGTTAAAGATTGGCGAGCAGAGCGCGCAAAGAAGGATCGACAGGAAGGTGCATACAGTCCAACTAATCTTAACATGCAACACCAGGCTGCCAAAAAGTCGTCTCATAAGGACTGTGAAGACGAGTCTGAGAGTCATGAAGGATGTAATGATGTGCCACAATTATCAAATGATGCTGATGAACCGAAAATGGAGTTTTCTGGAGAAACTTCACCTACGAAACAAATAGAAGAGGAAGATAATGTGGATCCTGTAGACAAATTTTTCAAAGAAGTACATACGGAAATGCAGGATATTCATAGAAATTTTTCATTGGTTTGGCATTTACTTAAGAAAGTATATCTAATATGTAAATTGAAGCAGTCCGGAAAAGCGCGAGAGTCATGATTGGCAAGAATCAATTCTGCGAATTTATCAAAATTAATCGGAATTAATAACTAATAAAATGATTTCTATCGTATTGTATTATGAGATTGTAACGCCTCATCCTCGTCGTGCCTCATCGTCATCAACGCAACTATCCTGTTCCTATGTGAATTTGGGACATTATTGCCCAAATTGCGCTGACAGAAAAACTATATTAATTATGCTGCTATAAAGGTAAATCTCATTAGCACTCTGCGCTCTATGTTATCAAATTATAGGGTTATTCCATTATAAAGTCTCAACAAAATTAAAACATTGTATAACATCACAGTGAAGATAAAGCATACTGCACAAAATCAAGTACATGTATTATCATATGATATCATATGACATCGATCAGAGTTGCAACCTATAAGATGACATCGTGATCAATGGCTGGATCTAGCTCCGATCAACTTGCTCCGGAAAATGACCATAACACATTTTATATTTAATAGAATTAATAGGTAGTGCAATCTATACCAAATTCGAAATAATGGCAAATTATTTCAAATTAGATACGAAATATCGAAAGCGTTACTGTTGTAAGTGGACTGTTTGTCGCAGTGTTGGAATCGTGTTGTTGATGATAGTAGGCGGTTCTAGTAGTAGGTAGGTAGATTTCAGTAGTTTGTAATTGACTTGCAGTATTTCCGAGAGTAACGCAAGACAAAGCTAAGAAGGGAGAGGCTTTTTCTCTTGAAACTCTTATTCCAGTGAATTATACATATCCCGGTCGACGTGCTTGTGTGATTAACGAGCACAAACTGAATCATCAGGATAAAGATGACGAAGAAGATAGGAGCAACCACGGACGAGACACTGCAGTCCTTCACACAAGCTGTCTTTTATGATGCCGTTTCAGTTACCACCTGTGGCTCAATGATAGCCTTAAAACAATTTTATTTGGCTTACAGTTTCAACGACTAATCGATTCCATTCGTCCTTCAACAATAAGACAAAGCCCAATGCAATGAGTTTCATTGTACTCCATTCAATGGAATTACGGCCGCAATATAGAAGTGCTTTGACGAATACTTTTTGAAATACGTGAATGAGATTGACTAAATGTATAAATACTTCAGCTTCGGTTTTCCATTTGAATTGCTATTTTTTGCTTATAAACGATACAAAGTACAACAGTCGCTACTAAGAATAATTGATTTAAGCCAGGAACAATGATTCAATTAATGGTGGCAAAATAAACGACTTCGCTGCGAAAAACAACGGAAGGTAGACAAGAAAGGGGTTGTACTGAATTTCGGATATGAATCATGTTAAGGACACTAGAATCAAATTACCCTACCTGTTGATCGACGCCGACGGGGTCCAGACCCGTATCCATTATGTTCAACCGTCCCGTAAACTTACAGGAACAAAGCCACCAGCGCTTTTCCCAAATGGTCAAAATTGTCGCAATGGTCACTCTGCCGTGCGAGTGCAAAAAGATCCCTTAATTATCTAAAACAGTAGCTAAGTTTTTCCCTCAAAAGTCCAAAACTGATAAAAATGTACAGCAGATCAGTTCGATAAGAAAAGATATTAGCATTTTAATAACAATTTATTTCCAATCAACGGTCTGAGAATTGTAAGCATTACCTGAAGACGAAAGTAAACAAATCGTCGCTGTGCTTGCTGTCTTTAGACAAAGAGTAGAAGATGACATCCAGGCTGTGACCAGCGGGCAATGCTGCGTTGAAACCACCTAAGGCCAACAGTTTTTGGCAAGTGATTGTTGCTCTTTTTCTCAATGGGAAGCAGTGACCGCAAATGATCTTGACGGGTTTGTAGATATTTGCCAGGATATTGCACTCTCCTAGTAATAGAGACCATACATTTTCATTTAATTTATGGTTGTATAGACGGGAGCACGCGTGAGAAGAACCACTTTGTGGATCGCCTGTGTCTCCGGTATTTTTGTTGGTAGCCTGGTCTTCCCGGGTGAGGATCTCCAGTCGTAGTTGTGTTGATAGAATTTCTTGAATAAATGTTTATTTCTTGTTAGCTGATCGAATTCAGTCCTTCTTAATGAGACTTTAGAACTGAGAGGACCGAACTGAACTCTTTGTAAAATTTCGAGCCCCTGACGTTACCTGCGCACGGCCTTCTAGATTATTACTGTGCGTACCAACTTTATAAAATGGCACGAACATTGGTTATAATAAAAATTTATTATTTCTAATAAGCCAGTCAAAAATACGCTGAATAAATTTGCAGTGCCTTTTTTCAATCTACCAAACTGTACAACAATCTACAACTTTAGAACCATTTTCAACTTCGGAGAGAAGAAGGCATTGATTATCGTTGTGCTCGTTCATGTACATATAAGTGCCATGTGGCCGTTCATCCCGAGACTCTTCTGTGACTTTTACAACCGTCACCGGATTCGACCGACATTTTAACGTTCTTGGAACAACACTGGCATTTTTTCTTTTCCGTCCCAACCTGGTAACTCTTAGCGACTCACTTGTTTCAAATCTTACCAATTCAAAACGCAGTTCAGTAATTTGCCCCATTTGCCCATCAACTAAGTCTCAACTTCACAATAAGTAAAGTTTTATCAAGATAATATTATTCTATAGTTTATACTAAAGTACTAAACCCAAAATATAAAGCATGCATGCCAATTGACTAATAAAGATTAATCGTGCACATTTATCATTGCAATTGTTGTTTTCTACCTGTGTGATACAGTGTGATGTTTGTTAAAAGTTTAAAATGTAGCAAGTGGAATAAAAACTTACGGCTCTTTATTAAACTCGCGGAAATAAACTTATATATCAGATACAAAGTTTTTACACATTTATTTCTGGGCTTCATCAACAATGGGTCTCTGTTGTGGGCGAAACAATTCTACAGGCAACAAACATAAACGAATCGCGAACAAAGCAAGTATTTACTGCCGCACTTACTTGCAGGCACCAGCTCGTCTCATATTTCTTATGCACTCTATGTAATATTTAGAAATATATTTTGAAAGAACTTCTTACTTCACGTCCATAGAATAGAAGGTGTTTTTATATTTATATTGAACAATACTGAATGTTTAAAGCCACTGATGCACGACACGAATTTAGCAGCGGCCGAATGATTCTACAATGTCGCCGACACCGCCGTGGTGGAGATGCTGCGCCACAGCCCCAGCAAGACAACGAACAAAACAACAGCAGTGAGTCATAAAAAGAGTGCAGCTACTGATAATTTGATATAATTGCATTGCGTACTTGATATAATCATTGTAAAACGCCAAATAATTGATTTAGCGTTTAAGTTGAATTGTCGAAAATTAAAACGGTCGAAAATACTAATCAATTCTAATATTACATTTATGATTTACTTTAATGGAACAACTATTTATGGCAGTAAATGTGCTAATAGATTTCAAGCAAAAGAAAAATTCCCGAGCCATAGCAACAGCAATCGACAGCTGCTGTCGCAGTCAAAGTTGGCTACGACATGCAGCACATTCCTGTGTTCTTCATGGTCATAATGAAAGAAAACGTTTTATTAGCCAATGGCTAGAATGGTGATGTTGTGGCGTGATAAGGTGTAATTCACATCAGCCAAGTCCATAACTGAATTCTAGCTTTCCTTGGATTCACCTGCCACCCACATAATGCCATGTCAAATTTCATCAATGTTTTACTTTCTCTGTTGGCACCGAGTTTTTGAAATATATTTCCTCCGCGGGTATATCTCAGCATACATGAATAACAATTAAATCCATGAACTCACAAACCTCAGAGCACACCAGGCTCACATAATGTGCCGTTTATTACATCAATTTAATCTGCCGTTTGCACATCGGCCACGACAAGCTCCCGTCTAGCCTCTCGATATTAGCTTTAATCCATAGTGTCTTCTTATTGATACTTTGTTTCCACAAATATAAATCTACGTACCAGATTACTCTTTTAGTCGTTTCTTAATATGGGATGTGATCTTTATTCCATTCAATTTCCTTATTTAACATTTTATTTCAATGAAAAGACCGCATTCGAGGTCTTTGTAAATAGAGACCACACCTGATTTATAAAAATAAAATTGAAGATCATTTAAGATGGTAATACCTATTAATGAAAATAGGATGAATCCAACAACATGTGCTCGTTGTGAACAATATGTACCCCATTCATATAAAACTCCTTTAAGTTGTTTGTGGGAAACACATAACGCGGTAGTTATGTGTTTTGTTTTTCAAAGTGGAAGCAATACCGCAACCAACAAACATAGATAAATAGCAAATAAACATTACTATTTTACATTATTTACACTAAATAAAGACCGGCTCGTCATTTAATTTCCGTTTACATCACAGGCTTGAAACATTCCCAACGTGATGCAATTGAATCTAATGTTTTAATGCGGCTGCTGGCTAATTGACTAATTGAACATGGATCAAGTCACGTATAACACATTCTACACAATATTTATCAATAACAATCCTGTCTTGTGGTTCTTAACTCTTAGAAATATATTTTGAAAGAAAGTGTTTATATTTAACAATACAGAATGTATTTGAAAAGCAGTTATTTCTGTCAATTGAAAAAGTCTTTCTGCCTACTCTTGCGCGACACCTGCACATCATCGACTGATTGACTGAATGATTGAACGAAATGAAGATCACTAAACACAGGAACAGTTGGGATATATATGATTGTGTAATACACTAAATTAAGCACCGAACTTCCGTTTACAGATTCGCAAAGAGTGCAGCTACTGATTATAAGCTTATTAGATGTAAACATTTGAGTCGGGAGAATTCTTAGTTTTCTTATTTTGCATCATGTACTTAAAATAATTGTAATAAAACGCAAAATAACATAATTAGCCTTTAACTTTCATTGTTGAAAATTGAAACGGGTGAATGTATTAATCTTAATTTAATTTTTATGTATAAGCTCAGATTGCAGCTGGTAACTGGATAATTGATCGA
Organism: Diploeciton nevermanni; assembly: GCA_027575565.1. Lineage (NCBI taxonomy): Eukaryota > Metazoa > Arthropoda > Insecta > Coleoptera > Staphylinidae > Diploeciton > Diploeciton nevermanni. The sequence continues at coordinate 43,948 of JAODIE010021096.1, forward strand.
GTTTGTTATTTCAGGTTGCGTCTCGCTATTCATTCTTCCCTGAGGTAAGAATGAATCAGAAGACATGGGCATAGCAACAGCAACGTTCACGTTAAGATGGCCTTGGGAGTCTTTCAGTTGCGGCGCGCCTTGCCCTCTAAAATATTCGCCATAAATCAATTTCTTGACGTACCCTCACAAAATCAGTGACCTTGGTGCGAATACATGGCACGTGTGTATTCTTATTACGAAATGAAAAGGTTTCTTTTCCTGATATAACGCACCATATATGGGCATGTTATTTCAGGTTTCAGCTTACAATATACGGGGAAAGAATGAAACAAGAGACATGTGCATAGCAACAGCAGTCGAAGTTGGCTTCGGCTTGCAGCAAATTCCTGTGTTCTTCATACCCATAACGAAAGAAAACGTTTTATTGGCCAATGGCTAGAGTGGTGATGTTGTGGCGTGACAAGGTGTGATCCACATCCGCCAAGTCCACAACTGAATTCTAGCTTTCTTTGGATTTCCTTGGTATATTTAACAGTACAGTACATATATTCATATTCATATTGCATATTCATATATGCATATTCATGAATGCTGTTATTTGTTTAAAGCACTTGCGACACACGACGATTTATAAAATATTAGAAAACAGGTTTATAAATAGTAATAAACTATGTAAGATACTTTTTGAAAACGCAATGATTGGTTTGGCAGAAACACGAGAAGCGCAATGAATATTAGTTCATCTTTAATATGTTTCTATCCGATCAGTGCACGAGGCTAGACAAGAAGTTAGAAATGAAAAATAGTTTATAAGGAAAATCCTCAAACTTAAATATATATTATTCTCATTATTCAATTCAGATTTTAGCAAATTCAAACAATATGCAAAAAATATAGCAAATTCTAAATAAAAATGTTCACGTTAAGATGGCCTTGGAAGTCTTTCAGTTGCGGCGCGCCTTGCCCTCTAAAATATTCGCCATAAATCAATTTCTTGACGTACCCTCACAAAATC